>JABSMS010014545.1:0-12513 GCA_018902275.1 Aleiodes sp. PSUC_FEM 10030003
CCAAAAAATGATTTTCTCGTTATAACTCGAGAAAAACAAAAAATACAAAGAAAAGTTTCAAACAAAAGTGATAGATTATTCGATTTTACCTAGACTTGGGATCAATGAGAGGTAGAGTAATTCTCATAATTACCTCCTTCGTACCTCTAATTAGTCTCAACAAAAAAAGTTATCAGAAAAGTTTCGCTATCTCCCTCAGATCCTGAGATATCCCGACGCGAACATAAATTCGCAGACTCAAATTATCAGAATTAACAATACTTACCAGTTTCTATCATTTGAATTCATTTCAGAATTCCTACAGTTAACGACAATAAGTATTCCACGAAGTTTGTGTTACACCGTAGGCAGTTCTTGCAGATTCAAGAAAACGAATTATGTAGAGTAACGAAAAAACTTTGTTCATCATTTCTAAAGTGTCTGATATACAAATCTCATACATTTACTTCTTCTCTCTTTTTCATACCAACGCTGGAAAAAGTTGTAATTGAATGCAGAAAAAAAAATGGTGTCTAAATAAAAAGCGTTGCCTTCAGGTCACTGAACTCGTTTCTACTTCGTCGCTTACCACAAGCAGTGCCATCCGAAATTCGTTACCGCTTCACAATTTAATAATGGACTTCCAATTTTTTTTTTGCAGCCGTACCAGCTTCCCTTCTTTCTTTAATCCATTTTTTCTTTCATCTTTCATTCGAACTTTTTCTAATTTTTTCATTGCTTTATTTCCTTTATTCTGAATGAATCATTCCTTCATTCTTCCTCTCGAATTGTTAGAATTCACCGTGAAATTCCTCACCGCAATTTAATTTCCACTTTATTTCCGTCACGTTCGAATACTTGTTTTGCCTGAGGGAGTTTTGCGACTCTGGCTAAACTCGAATCACGACTCAGATTAAAATATTTCGCAGTTTCTCCAGCAGCAATTTATCATCTTCAATGAAGATTTTTATTATTAAACTTTTTAATATTTTAATGTTTTCCATTTTCAATGCAAACTATAGAAAAATAGAATCACCATGAAAAATTAATTAATCGTGTAATTTGTGGAGTAAAAATAATTAAAAAATAATCATTTTTTACATTTTTTATTAAACTTTTCATTATCTGCGAAATATAATTTATACACGAAATGAACAGAAAATACTTCTTTATTTCACAGTAACTTATTATCTAGATACTTAAATTCTAGTCTTTCATAAAATTTACAAATAATTATCAACAAGCATTAAGACTAATTATAAATTCATTATCTACTTAGTATTGTACAGTGAGAGAAGGATTTAATTATTTAATTCTCTTTCCGCATTGAGAATGAAGTGAATTTTTTATTGTAGCAAGGCGGGAAATTTTCGATGAAAATAATGTGATAAAATTGGGATTTTCCGAATTTCTCTTTGAGGTTGAAAATTAAAGAGAACTTTTGAAATTTTGCAAATAATATAAGACAAGTTGACTCAGTTTTGGAATTAATTGTTGGCAAATATTTTGGAAAATTGATTCCCCGTATTCTTCAAGTATTTTTACAAAGATGAGTTTCGCAATTTGAAAAAAGAGTTTATCGATAGTTTATCCGCAGTACCTATTTGTGGTGTGAAAGTTCCGTAAGTAGCCAAACGGAGTGTTTTCTCATGTTTTTGGAGTTGAGGATTGTGCATTTTCCGTATGGAGTTAGCCAATATAGAAAATATTGCCAATGATTGTCCCAACCGTCTAACCGTAACCAATATTGGCATCCAATGTAAGGCCATTATTGGCTCAATATTACATGCCGATATCGGCACATGATAACGCCCTTGTATTGGGGTATTATTAGTCCAATATGGCCGTCATTATTGCGAACCTTGGTACCAATAATGGGCCAACATTGATCATTTTGTCTTTCCCTTTTCGAATTAATATTATTTTAGTTGAAAAATGGTGCAAACATTGTTCATTTAACAATTATTTAAGGATTCATTGTTTGCTTTTACATTTTTCTGGAAAACTGTCGTCATTCAACCACACTTTGGAATGGACCGTGCGAAAATAGAAGGAAAAACATTTATTTTGTAAACAACTGATGAATGAAAGAGATAATAACTATTTTCGCAATGAGCGTCACCATTTGGCTAAAAAAAACTGTAAAACTTAGATGAATAAATGAATATCGCATCATTTTTCATACGAAAATAACAACAAATTCGGAATCGTCATTTCCATAAATATGAGAAGGCACCCCCTAGATCATTTACAAGACTTCCACACTAAAACTAGTTAGTTCGTATGGACTATAGACGAGAAAATGAAAAATTGTTATTCAATGATATTGAAGTAACCAAAATTCTGTAAAAATTCAATCTCAAATCAAATATTTCTCCCACTGAATTCATTGAATTTGAATTATTATTGACTAGGATAAATTGTACTTTCCCCAAAAATGAATGGCCCGTCACAATCTACTCTCAAATTAACCATCTACTCAGATGTACTCAATCTCCATCCATACCGTTCTTCAAAAAATTTATTCAACCAATTGAAAGGAAAAGAAAAATAAGAAGAAAAAAACTATAAAGATGAATCCATTCTTCAAACTCACTGAGATTTCTCTCATTTCAGTCCACAAAGACTCAGCGGAAAAATAATTTCCTTCAATATTCCTCGTCGTCTCAATCCTGTATATAGATTTCAAATTCAAACACTGAGGTCCATTTCTATGAAGGCATTCTTCCGATTTATGAACAGATTCTCTCTTAAAAAAAACACATAATGAAAAAAAAATGAACGAAATAGAGAGATCGGAAAAAATTTGCGATATTCCAACAATGTTCATTCATAATGTAGGAAAATGTCTTGCTTTCTTCTTGCTTTAAAAAAAAATTCAATAGAAAACTCACATCAGCTTCATCCACATTTCAGATTCTCGTTCCTCCTTCCATTTGCTAGAGATAACAAACCAAAAAAAAACAATGAAAAAGAACAGGAAACCTTCAGATGTTGAATTCAAATACATACAAGCACTTAGTAGAGCGCAGTTTTATTCACTGATCAGAATAGCAATGAATTTTCAAGTAGAGCCGATCTCTCTGTGGGAATAAGTCAGTGGGAATCGTTGGCTGAAGGTAGTAGACGAGTACATGTACATGATTTCTACTTTCCTCTGATCTCTTTCATTTTCACAATCGAATTGGTGTCTCAATACAGTTATACTGGTTACCGATTGAAATGATTATTGCCTCATCGGTTTCGATAATAGAGTATTGTAGAAATCGATTATTCCCGTAACATATCCGATGTATTCGGGGAATTATGTTAATTTCAGATGTATATGCTGATTGAGAAAACAAGAGAAATGTGAAGCTTATACTTCCATTATTTTCCACGAAGTGAATGATAAATTTTGAATAATTCATTATGTGTGTTACGTGCAAGAAGCCCTATTTTCGGGTTTCCTTCATCCCAGAATGGACAACTTGAATCGTATTAAGAATGTCATGTTGAAATAACGACTGTCTAAGAAAGTTCTCGTTTGTATTTGTTAAAGGTATTGACACACATTAATTCTGCGAAGAATGTCCATCTATAAATGTCAGCTCTAGTATCTTATTCTGAAACAAACATCGACCGCTTGCCACACTTATTAAATTGGTCGCAGCGCTGATTTTTTTTCGGTTACCTTGAATTTCAGCGGGAAAATTTGAGATCGATTGACAATTATTATCACATCTAATAAAGTCCCAGAGAATCATTTCAATATTTTTTCTCGTCGAAAGACCGTCTTAATATATCATTTATTCTGACCACATGAAAAAGAGTGAATATACGGGTGTGAGAGAGCCATATCAGTCACATAGAGTAAAATGGCCGGGAAAGATCAAAATTGTTTTTTTTTGCTAGATACTCCAATTTTTGGAATGGTAGACCATTCGAATCGTGAAATTTACAGAGGCGACTTCTTTACTTCAAATTATATCGCATGAGAGGTAATATGTGATCCAGTTGGACTTCGCAGAATCGAAGGGGCGTAGGAGTCATTTTTCAGAAGCCTGCGAGAATTCATCTTTCCGGAAGAACGATAAGTTGCATTATTTTGTTGTTCAAAAGGAAAATGGCACTTACGCCCAATTGATTCTTTATCGACGATATTTCGTTCATTTATCATCCCAGTGACTCTACAGATTCATGTGATAATATATCATCACAATTGATTTTTCGCTTTCTTACCCATAACAAAAGAGATGAAATGACTTGGAGAACGTAAAAAGAATCTTTCTTTCTAAATCTACATGACATCCTTAATGATGGGTTAGCTCATCCATTTATCCAAATCAGATCTGGACAAGATTCATAGGAGAATAACTCAGAATATAAACCATAAGGGTTATTATTTTGGTTCTTTTACTTGAGCGATATGTGTGAATCAGTTCCAATGGAAAAAATTAACCCTTCCGAAGAAAAAAATCTCCCCTGAAATGAATGAAATTTGGAGAAGTGAAATAAAATGTCAGCAGCAGAAACCAAATTTTGTCCGTAATAAGGTCCACAGGACTCACGAGGAATATGTTTTCTCATACGCAAGAAATGAGAGGAGGAAAATCAGAAAGAGAACGTGAAATATGGAAAAGGCCGTCTGTGGTAAGCGACGATCAACCCTTCTCTTCCCTACAATTGATTGTGTGCCATTCACCTTGGGGGAAGGACCTCCTTAGCATTCACTGCTAAAGTGAGGTCGAATTGTTGAGTATGTTATAAGCTCAGAGGGTTGGTCCTCCAGACCAGTCGCGCGGATTTTTCTGCCATTGTATAATAAGCGTATTCTAGAAAGAAAAATATTGGAAAATCACTGTTACGCAGGAAATTTATAAGCTTCTCGTTGTAGAAAAAATGGACTGAAGATATGTGAGTTGCATGAAAATAATATTTTACCATTCTGAATTATTTTTCCTTTTAAATCTCTCGTTCTCCGGTTTCAATGGTAATCATGTTCATTGAACGGAACATTCACTGAGAGAAAAATTTTAATTTCTTCATGAGCAATGATGGAAGTTTCAATGTTAATTCGTCATGCGAATTGCTGCGTGCATTTCTTGATCATTTCTTTGCTATTTTTGGCATGTTTTCATTAATCAATAGTAACGCCATGAAAGAAGATGAGTTAAATCAAATTACTTGTACATCATTTCGTGAATATCTCGAAAATTGATGAAGGTACGGAAGTTTACTAAGAGACCTCTTTGCAGTCCATAAAATTTCCTATCAAATGGGCGCTTGAGAAGCTCCCCTATACTCAGTAGTTCCTAACAGATTCGTAAGATCATAGTGATACGAGAAGCTATTCAAAATGATTATATCGTTACCCTAATAACAGACTCACATAACCGCCGAAAAGAGTCTCTGTGGGAGCAGATAAACGAATTCCCAGAAATCTGGTTGTATTGAATTGCTATAGTGCTCTAACGATATGTTAGATCTTGAGAATAACATTGCATTCGTCTTGACCAAAGGACAAGTTCTTTTTTGGGAGATGACGAAACATCTCAATAGTTTACACCCATATTCCCACATACACACGCATACTCATTTCTGGCACCAGCACCTGCGGCTTGAGGTCATGTTACTCCTCAATAGTATAGAGTAAGATTATGCGCGTTTCGCTCTCTGCTTACCATAAAATTTCTGCAATCCTTGTAGCATATTTAGTCTACGAAAAATTCAGATCTCTAACTCATACACTTCTGGAGTCATTAGATGTAATAGGGACCCAAAGACACACTACATTCAAACATTTTCTTTTGGATGTGATTTGAAATTTTGTCAGTTACATCATCCTGTTATTAGGTTAACGATATATAAGTTATTCGCTAATATCTGCGGAACAATTAGATTCTTCTAGACGAGCATAATAAGAGACCATTCTCGCAGGGAATTTGATTTTACAACTCAAATGCTTTCATTGCGTTACTACCGAAACCATTCGAAGATGAATTTCCAACCAGTCACAAAATGACTCATGGATCAGCAAGGAGAATAATCGCTCATCGCATTGATTTACATTGTAAGTTTTCTCTCAATGAATAAATATACAATTATTTCCTTAATGAAATGAGAGGTAGTTTAATATCATTGGTTTGAATACCGACAATCCCTCACAGTCGACTGATACCAGCGCCATACCGTAAATCTCCGTCCCTCCTTGCTATATCCCTCAGGAGACAGAGTGGTAAATCGGCCGGAAGGCCGATCACCGAAGTTCACGAACTCTTGACAAATGTACTTTGTCTTGTAATTGTTTGTGTTGTACATGGACTGTCATGAGCTGAACTCAATCTTATAACTGAACTGTGTGGCATGTTAGCTGTGTGGCCATTTTCAAGACGTGCAGTATCCCCAGGTGTGTAACCCATACCAAGGCCACGTCCTGGGCTACGACTGTGACATGAAAATAATTCTCTCATTGCTTTACGAAAATTACGTGATAGAAATGCATAAAGTAGCGGATTTAAACACGAATTCATATAGGAAATTAAAAATGTTGATACTGTGAATATTGTGCTAAAATCAGAACCACGATCGTAGTTTGGATCCCAATGGAGCCAGAGAATACGAGCTTGTTGTGGTAAATTGCATACTGCAAACATTACAACTACTGCAATCAGCATTCTGTAATCATAAAAACGAAAAGAAGTCTCAAATTATTTCAACGGTAATTATTTCGTAATAATCAGGGAAAGATAGTATATTGATTCGAATTTCTTTGCTATGCATAGGTAAATATTTCACTTGTTAGTAATTTGTGATGAATTTTGGAAATAGAAACGCGGATAATGTCAGTGAAGCATTTACCCGGAATCATATTTTTAGTGGAAACATCCCTGAAATTTTGTCTGTCAAACTTCAGAAGAGTTTCGCTCTTCGAAAACCCCAAAAATTTTCAGCAGCGAGACATGAATGAGAAAAGCTCTTCAGAGGTATTTTCCGTAATAATATAACGGAAAATTCGAAATTATCGAGTATTCTCGGAACGGTTCGTGACATAGGTGACATCGCTTCGCGCTTGGAATTTTGATACCCCCGAACTGCAGGCAATTTCGTTATGCAGAGCAACTTGCAGAGAATAAACGATAACTTTCAAAACTTGCACGCTATTCTCAGCAAATTCTGGACTCCAATTGGTTCAAAATTCAGACGCGAGGAGTAATCGAAATAATGTATATAACATTTCTGAGCTTATCCTCCTTTACCACCTCGCTGCTAATTATCTAATTATACGAAGTAAAAAGTTTTATGATTATGCAATTTACCTTATAACGCCTCTTCTTGCTCTGAGTACATTTTTACTCGATGCATGAACATGATGTACTCTTCCATTTCTCGTTCTAGCAACTAATCCAGGACCGCTGAATGCAGCCCCACTTTTCCAAAGGCCGACTGCAATTCTCGTATAAAGGCAGCACATTAAAAATAATGGTATCAAATAGAGTAATATCAAATTAACAGCATCGAGTACATTCTTGTTGTGCTTTTTAATATTAGCAATGCATATAATATCAACACTTCCACTATTCAATTCATGATTTAGCGTTTCAACGTATATAAATCTTGGCGAGGCATAAACAGCCGCTAATATCCATACAATTGCAACAATTATTCTCAATCTTCCTCTTGTAAGCATTGATCTGCATTTAATTGGGTGTACAATCGCAAGGTATCGTTCAACACATACTAATACGAGTATCATAATACTAGCAGTGTATGACAATGCATGAACAAACATGTAGACCTTGCAGAGGAAATCACCGAGCCTCCAGCTATTCATCAAGTAATTTGTTAGAGTTTGGTATACACAAAATATCCCAACACAGAGATCCGCAACTGCCAAGTTCGCCAGGAAGAAATTTGTTATACCACGCATCCTCCTTGAGTACATTACGACGAGAATTACAAGGAGATTACCTGAAATCAGAAAAATCATAAATAAGAAATTACATTGTTGTGTAAATGGTTAGTATCTGGAGTTTATTTCACCGCCACGATTCCCCCGGATGGGGTTAGTGTTGGAAAATGTCCTATAGTTATAGTAGACGTAGTATAATTTCTTTACTTATTCTATATAAAATGATGTCGAAACTATGATGCTCAAATCTGCTATACTTTTGTGATTCAAAATAGTTTATCTTTTAATCTAAAAATAATTGTTCTTTTCCATAAATTTTCAATTTTTTTTTCGATGCCACGTGAAGATACCTGATTACATGTTCGAGCATCACGCACTGAATTCCATTTTATCATAAATGTATTCCATATTAGTATGAATGGGATAGTAAAAAACTTGATTCGATTTATGATCAATTGATTGCATTGTAGACTCTGTTAACAATTTGATACCCATGAATATAATTTCATTCACATAATGGGTAACTAGACTGATACCAGAAGTTACTAAGTACCATGGTCAAAGGGGCGAAAATGGATCCGGTACATTTCCGGTAGAAGATTTTCAAAATGTTCGTCCTGAAACTACAAAGTTTATATGAATATTTACTCCAATTATACGACGGAACAACTCAGACATCATAGACTAATCTTGCTAATAATTAAAGTAATTGACATTATTTTGATATTGAATTTCATAAATGGCCGTGGAAGAAACTTATAAATTAATTCATTCAAATTTTAATTAGAATGAGAAAAATCGATTGTATGATTTTAGTTATACGAATTACTAAATAGTCCGGAAGGCTAAATATGTTCTTCTGTTACAGCTATATCTCTAAATTCCCAGGATCAGGACAATATCAAAGTCAACACGAACTGTATGAAAACACACGCGATGACAGGCTGAATGACCTGGCACCAAGAAATCCCATAGAAATAATAACCAATAGACAATAATTGTGAATAAAACCATTTTTCTAACGAAATTCCAGAATTTAATAAAAATAAATTGCAATAACTAAGAATATAAAAATTATATAAGTTTTTGATTTTCAACTAATTTTGTGTCTCAGTTTATCAATAGAATTTTCATATGATTGAAAACTTATTAACTAATTCGAATTTTTCGAAAACTTTCTTGAGATTCATTTCTTATTTGAAATTTATCCTGTCAGAAAAATAGCGCGGGAGTACATTTCACTATACTTATATACATATTTTTCTTAATAATTTTTTTTCACATTCTGTGAACAATAATCATTTTTTGTTTAATTTTATTCTTCCATTGGTACTACTGTTCTTCAGTTTCATACCGATTAATTGCCTACCTTTCTTTCTTTCCCTTCTTTTCCTGCATCGCATTCGCTGGGGATTGGGGGAAAACGTTTATGAGGAAAACCCCAGCCAGTGCACTCGGCCGATTCTTTAAAGCCTCGATGTATCTCTTTGTCACACTGATGAAAGAGATACACCAATTCTTCATACTCGTGCCTACCGCAGAGCAATTTTTGTACAAATCTGCGCCTAGCCAAGCGATCACGCATCCAAGTAAGGTAGTCAGAAAAAATAGACCGGAAAAAATAGCCCATAGAAAAAATAGCCCACGGAAAAAATACCCCACGGAAAAAAATCCCATGGGAAAAGTAGCCAACGGAAGAAATATTTTATGGAAGAATACTCAATGGAAGAAATAGCCCAGAGAAAAAAAATCCCATAGAAAAAATACTTTGATACTCTCACACTATTGTTTTTTTTAACTACTTCCAGAAGTTTTGTAATCACATCAACACTCTCTTTTTTTAAATCATTCATTCACTGTTCTATCATTCTGTTTTCACTCACCCAACTCCCCTACACCAACCATCCCCAATCCACTCACCCAACTCCCTCACACCGACCATATTAACCACCCACCCACAATCCGCTCACCCAAATGTTTTTTTCTCACATTATTTGATTATACTTTTTGTATTGAAGGCAATTTTTCCCATGGGCTATTTTTTCCGTCGGCTATTTTTTCGGGTCTTTTTTCTCCGGTTTATTTTTTCCATGCGCTATTTTTTCCGGAACTCTCCAAGTAATAACCACACGTAGCGTTGCTCTACTTCATGCAACCGCCGCGGCTGCATTCAGACCGCACAACTATTGCTGTCGGTTTGTAAACAATGGGAAATATTCATTTACATAATTAAACAAAAATAAATTGAGCTGGTATAAATTGATATGTCCATAAATTAAATAAAATAATTTTCAATTGTGATCTTGACTTTTTTTTGTAAATCTCCTTAAATTTTTTCGAATAGACCATATAAAGTTTTTTTGTAAATCTCCTTAAATTTTTTCGAATAGACCATAGAAATTCCTCCATTCGCCTTGATGTGACATTCAGTTGTTCGTAATTCTAAAAACAATATAAAATGTGAAGCTATAAAGCTGAAAATTCCAAAGGATTTTGAGCTATTCGTAATGTAAGCTTGCAATTTTGAAGCAGTTCCCCTTTCAATCCTATACTCTACGAATATTTCCCCTCACAAATGTCATTCATGTGTCAAAGAATATTGAATCACACGACATTCAAATTTAAATGTAGGAAAGTTATCCTGCATATGGTGATATCAAATGATCATGATTGTTTACAAGCCCTTGTGAGCTGGATCAGAAAATTCAATTCATGAAGTGCCCGGAAGGGAGGTATTCGAACCGGGATGGAAATAGAGAGCAATCTCAAAATCCTACGTGAGAGACGAGAGGCAATAGTGGAGCAAAGCTTTACATGAAGTTAGGAATATTTCATAAGAAAATTGGGATGGTGAACTTTGCCAATGAAATTACAAATATTGTAATGATGTTGTTATTGTTATTTGTTCGTCTCTTGGCAGCCTTTTGAGGTGCACTGGTAAAAAAAATCAATATCAAGGTATACATTAAATTTCAAAACTGCAATTTCACTTCTAGTTCCGCCAGAATTATCCTTTAAATTCCATTTTTCATGGAAAATTCAAGAACGATATGATTTTCAAGATCCAATAAGCATTGAAATTTAAACGAGCTACCTGAATACTCAAATACGAATAAAAAATTGAATAATATATGAACTTGACTTTGATATTATTTGAAAACTCAACGCAATAGGGCCTCGAATTTTCATGAATTGCCCGTAATTTCATTCAGTCCCTTAATAATCCAATTCAAATGGAACTTAAATTTCATTTCAATATTTATTTATGAAATGAATTTTCAATAGATAAATTTCGTGAAATTTCAAGCTAACTGAAGTTTGTTAAATGTTCCAATATTTGGCCGTTCAATTAAAAAAAATAATCTTCTAACAGTGAACACTCCTTCCGTCATACGTTCAGCAATCTTTTATAAGAAATGAGTTTTTCTAGAAAAGATTGGAACCTTGTTGATAAGCATGGTTTCAATCTTTTGAAGAAAAAATTATTTCTTATAAAGCATTTTCATATTTGCAGTTACTTTCCGAACACTTTTTCCTCGTTATACTGTGTCGTATCCGCCTGAGATCCTCGGAAAATAGCCCTGAGACATAGGCCAGTGCGTCCTGTATTGAAAAACTTATAGCTTTTTTATTCGACTATGAAATGGAAAAAAGGGCTCATATTTGTTTACACTGGGGATGCAACTTGCCATGCGGCAAGTCTATTAGTTTTTTGCTGGGAAAAACGAAACTCCGTCTGATTCTTTCTTTCTGGAATTCTTCCGAACTTCGCCAAAATCTATAAGATTCTCCAAAATTTCTGGAAATCATCCTCATTTTTCCGGAATTTTTAAGGAGCTCTAGAATACAACTGTGAATTCTTAAGTTGTTCTGAATGATAAATTTTGCAATGTTTTCATGAGTTTTCCGGATTCTCCAGAAGCTCTTGAATCTCATTAGAAAAATCTAGAGCCTCTCACAATAATCTAACATCAAGTGGGAAAAATTAAGACTAAGCACAAATTGCAGGTGCAACTACCGTCGACGTTATAGCGACGGAATGGGCTTCGAGTTGATTTAGAAAATTTTAAACTTCCATCATCTCGAGTTATGAAATTCTTTCTATGTTAGGATTTTGCCAGATCTGTATAGTTTTCACTTTTTTTGGGGGTTTTCCAAATTTCCCCCTTAGTTTTCAAAACTTCTTTTCGGAGACTACCGCTTTCGTACTACTCTGACGGACCAGGGGCCCTATTTTCGAAATGTACGTTTAGTCCAGTCAAATGAGCGAATTTTTTGGCTTGAAATCCCAAAAATTATACAAAGGCTGGAATTTTTTTTTTCGGTCGGGAATATTGTTAATAAGATGCCCTCCATTTTATGACTTGTCAAGTGGTCACGGTTCTGAATTAAAAAATGAAAGCTAAACAAATTAGGGAAAAAAAGACCTTTGAGTGCGAATAACTTTTAAACATTTGCATATACGGTAAAAAATCACTGGACTAAAATGGTAGAGCATGAAATTCTCTCTAAAAAATTTGTTGGCCGTTTTTCTCTATGATTGCTAGTGTCGGAATGGGGAGCGCGCGAAGTGCGGGCCAGAAAATCACGCTCCGGGATGTCAAGGCGGAGAACGATGTTTCAGTAACAAATAATTTTTTTCA
>JABSMS010014556.1:0-12511 GCA_018902275.1 Aleiodes sp. PSUC_FEM 10030003
GAAATTTTATTATGTTTCAATGTTTATCATATTTTAAATATTATATAATTTGATATTCGAGATGAATAAAAATTTTCTTTCAATAATTATCGACAGGCTTGAGCCTCCGAAGAATGGAACGTGGTGGAAGTCTTGTCATGGCCCTACGAAAAGACTCCAGAGCAATTCTCCAGCTGCCAAGGGGTAATTTGGAAACAGTTCAGCCCCGTTCTCTCTCCCTCCACATAATTAAAACTCACTTGAGTGTTTTAAATTACTTCACTGTTTTCGACATAATGAGAAAGCAACGCATCAACTTGAACTTAATTCACGATCACAATCCCCGTGTTTTCATGGAGAATGTTGAGAAATTTATCGACGATATTAAGAATCCATGCTGGTTGAATTACTTCATCTCCGAATTAGTCGAGGAGGATGTGACGGATACAATTTATCAAAGTTGCTACACAAAAGAGGAGAATGCAACAAGGCGAGATGAATTTGAGAAACCAGATGGCCATAAAGTTGAAAGAGTTTGCCAGCGTCTTCTCGAAATAATGGAAAAAAAATCGGAGAAGCGTAATTTAGTGCAACCAATATTGACGTGTCTCGTGAAAAACAAGCAAATTGCGGGAATGGAAGCGGCACTGCGGAAAATCAAGGAATTTAAATCGAAGGAAGGAACGAAGGAGGGTCGTCAACAATCAGCTGACGAGGCTCTCAAGTACATGCTGTACTTGGTTGATGTCAACGTTCTCTATGAAATAGCCCTTGGAATGTATGATCTAGAATTGGCGAAATTCATAGCGACAAAATCCCAAAAAGACCCAAAAGAATACATCCCTTACTTGAATAGTCTCGCTGAAGAGGAAGAGCACTATCGTAAATTCAAAATCAACTGTGATTTAAAGAGATACGAAGCAGCACTTGAACACATTGCTCAACGTCTCGACAAATTCGACGAGTGTATTGATTTAATAGTCAATCACAATTTGTACGTGAAAGCCGCGAAAGTATTTCCAAGAGATACTTTTGAATTCCGAAAAGTAGCTAACATAACTGGTGAATATTTTTCGCGAAACAAAAAATATCGTGAAGCAGCATTGATGTATCATCGTGGTGGTAATTTGGAGCGTGCATTACAAAATTATAAAATAGCTGGTAGTTGGCAGGATGCCATTATAGTGTCAACTGAAATGGATTTAAATCCTGGTGAATTAAATAAAATATACAGAGATCTTGTGCGTCAAATGATTGAAGACAGAAGATATCGTGATGCTGGTGAAATAGCGTTGAATTATTTGAAACGCGAGGAGGATGCTGTATCATTGTTGTGTAAGGGTAAAGAATGGCGTGATGCATCTAGAATAGCGCATACGTATAAAAGACTTGACTTAATTGAGACAGAAGTTAAGCCGGGCGTCGAGGAACATGCTGCGTGGTTATTATCAAAAATAAAAGAGAATAAGGAAGAATTTTTGAAGTATAAAAAGAGATTATTAATCGTTAGACATGAAATTGCTAAGAGGGAGGCGGAAGAAGCACTTGCAGAAGAGGAGGAGACTACTGGTGGTGGAGTAAGTGACTTGTTGAGCGAGACAAGTAGTCTTGCTGGATCGAACACTAGCATTAATTCGGGTAGTTCGAGGAGCTCCGGGAGGAGCTACAAATCAAGCAAAAATCGTAGAAAACATGAGAAAAAAATTCTGAGCATCAAAGAAGGAAGTGTTTATGAAGATTTGGCACTCATTCGTACTTTACATACAATTGTTACTAATACTTATGCACAGAGAGAAGAGGTTGTTGGTGTTAATAGAATTTTACTAAATTTATATCTCGATGATGTTGCGGAAAAATTACAGAATTCTTTGATTGATATTCTCGAAATAATTGAGAAAAATAAACATGAAATTTGGCCGAAACAGGAGGACGGAGAGGAACAAAGTGGAATGAATGGACAGAGAAGAATTAATGCTAAAAAATTACTTGAACCCAAATTCAGTTATTCACCGGAAGTGTCTTCGTACAATTGGAAATTGGATATATTTCCATCAGTTAAACGCATAAGCACTATGTAAATATATTTGTAATTGAACATGAATGGCTAATAAATGATGTTTTTTTAGACTTAATCTCTAATTTTTTTATTTACATGAAAAGAATCGTTTTATTTCTTTCGTCACCACAATGACGATTATTATTTATATTAACTTTCGGAAATTTATAAATCGTCCGGCGCTAGTAATTCTTATTTTCTTTCCAATTTTCATTTATTAATTATCGATATATTACAGTACTTTTTTCACCAAAGTTTGGACCGAAAATTTTAAACTAATGATTGATTAATAAATCTTCATTAAAGAACATTTTAAATTTTGTTATTTTATGGAAGTGCGATTTTTTATATACAAATGCATCTTCCGTATTTTCATTAGAAAATTGTTTGTTTTTCTTTCCTTCTCTCATTTCGTTTCTTATTGTTTATTCTCTCTCTATGAATTTTGAGTTGATATTTTCAAGTATAAGAGATATATTTTATCAAGAAATCAGCATGCAGAATGTTTAATTCAATCAGAAAATAACCGAGTAATATTATTTACACCGGAATGATTACGAATTTCAATGTCAAAAATTTAAAATGCAATGAAAAAAAAAATACTATATCAAGAGGCAATGACATGCATCTGAAGTGTCTATATATTAAATTAAAACACCAAGTTTCTCACGTTATATTGTCAGTTTACAGAATTGAAAATAAATTGTATCAAAGATGCAAAGGGCATTACGTGACAATGTACGTCGTATAAAAAGGAAAACATTGTGGCAGTGTATATAGCCTTATGTGTATATTCGGAAATAGCGGGCTAAAATATCAAATACATTATTACTAAAAAAAACAGTGAAAAAAAAATTAATGGATGCCGCGTACTCGGATTCACTAGAAGACGAAAAATAATTGAATCAGAAAAATCATTTGACAGTACTTTTTTCCGTCGGTTAAAAAAATATTCTGTAAGGTCTAGTAAATCCAAATAAAATTATTTTTTATCTATTCTTATATCTCTTTTATCCGAAAGAAATAGCATCCAATTAAACAAAAAAGTTATCCTAGCAAATTGTTTGTCAAATGTCGCTCATATAAAAAAAAGTCTATCGAGTTTATCAAACAGTCACTCAAAAGGTTCAATCAAAAAAAAATCATTCAATTCTCAGTGTCTAGCACTCGACATTAAACAAACAGATTGCTCCCGAGGAACTTCATTAGCCTAAACGAATTATTCCTTTTCTTTATCACTAAGAAAAAAAGAAAAAAAATCCCCGTATATTACATGTGATTTTTTTTTCTATCCTTTCAAGTTCACTGAGTCTTGAGATTGGCAAGTAATTGAAGACTAGGTGACTTGAGCTCTGGACGTTGACTAATCTTCATGTATTTTGAGCCGCAGTACTTCTTTCTAACAGCCTGATATTTGCTCTTCTCTGCATTTACTATTATCGTAGCAATTACACGAACAACCGGTAGTACATCCTCTTTTGAGTAAGTACTGTAATGTACGAGGGTACTGGTCCAAATGGCTCTTCCATCTTCGTCATCGCTTCCAATAACACTGAATAAAAGAGAAGTTAATTCGTTAAACGTTCAGAAAGAATAACAACAACAACATGTATTGTGAATTTTCATGAAGTGTAGAAAAAAACCCAAAAATTGGTGTACACTAATGAAACTTTACGAACAATGGTTTGTAATAATTTTCTAAAAAATGATGAAAAATGACAAATAGCGTCAATACATCCTTAAGGAACTGCTTCACTTACAAGAAGGCAAGATACATGGCTGCAGCTGCAACGAGACTTGGTGGATAATGGCACATCTCATAATGCACAAGACTCTGCTCCAAGAAGTACTTGGCCGTTGTGTGGTGCACAGGGAGAGCCTGAACAATGTATCAATGATTAATAAAGATTTATCATTATCCAAATTCATCACGAAGGAACAACTGGAATACTCACCCGTCCAGCCTTGCTGTATCGCCTCAAGAAATGCAATGGGAGTGGTCGTCCAAATGAGTAATCAAGTGTTCTCACAATCAGCATTTCCATCTGCAGTATTTCAGTCTTTGTGTATGCATTATCAGTGATGTAAACAAAATCACCAATATCAGGTGCAAACATCTCTTCGTATTTGCACGCTATAAACATTGCAGCAACCCCCACGAGCTGTAGTCGTCTCCGGTTGATGGCCTTGAAGGACTGGAAATAAAGTAAATTAAAAATTAGATGAGTCGATTCAACTTGATCATCGATTCTCGCGAAGTTTCTTAATCTTCAATGCAGAATTTAAATAAAATATTCATTTCTTTACTTGTAAAAATCTATCGATAACAGCAACTGTCAGGTAAAGTGTTTCCTGGAGCAAATGGAACTGCTGGTGCACCTCAACAAGCCAATCAACAAGAACACTACGCATTTTTGGTGTGACCTCTTGTCCAGCCAAGTAGCCTTCCTCCACGGGAAATTCTCTCTCAAGTTCTCTCAAATACTTATAGATATCATTACTATAGGCAGTAACTAGAATTGGATTTCCTTTATCTGCCTCGTCAATGTCCTCAATATGTAATAAATCAGCTGAGAATGCATCAATTTTAATTGCTGGAACATTATCATGTAGAGTCAATTTCTGCTCAATAGCACTTGTTTCAATTGGTTGTTCAGGCTCCTCATTAATTACTGGCTTAGTAACTTGTACTGCTTGCTGTTTCTCAACTTGTTCATTCTTAGCTGGTAATACTTGTTTAACAACTGGTTTTTTCTGTGCCTTAGACAACAGATTGGATGTACCACGTACAGTATTAACTCGATTACCAATTTCACCAAGTGCTGGACGTCTCGTTGGTACTGGGACTCCATTTATCGTTGATTTAACGTTCTTTGTATTCTCTTGATTTAGAATATTCTGAAAATATTTTCATCGTATTTTACAACTACATATTTATTTATTATTGCTAAAAAGAAATTTTCTTTAAATTTCGTATCAAATATTTTTCCACTCAAGATAAAAGTCAAGAATTCAAATTGGGAAAATGTAAATAACGAAAGATATTTTGTTCCGCATTTTGTTTTCACCTTCAATGCACCTCTCTCTCTCCCTCTATTACCGTCGAATATTTCCATTTGTGTGTCCAAGTGCCACTCAAAGGACACGAGTAAATATAAACTAAACCCGAATTTGAAAAGAAATTATAAACACATGAATTTCGGTTAGCGTGAGAATAATAACGGAGACGATTGAGAACAAAATGAAGGAGCAGCGAGAATTTTTGTCATGCAACGAAAAAAAATCGTTGGCGACGCCTTGCCATGCAGCGTTGTGCCCGTTGAAAAATTGAATTATTTTTTAGATTATAAATATCGAATTTTTTAAATAATTCTTCAGTCAATACGATTGATGATGAAAGAAAGGAAAAATTAATCGATTTATGCAAAATGCCGTTATTGATATTCGATACATTGGGCTTTAAAGAAGCCTGGGCATTTAAACGCATCGACGGTTACAACATCCCCACGTCTGCCTCCCCAGCAACTGTTTTTTTTCCCGCTTGACCCCCCTCAATTCACAACGATTATCCGAAGAAAAATTAATGAAATTTTCACTCACCGTAAATGCTTTACGATTCCTCGTTGCCATTATTATTTATTAATTCAATATTTAATCACAAATTCCTCTGAGCAATCAAATTTTTTTCTTAAAATTCCGTTTTTTTCTCTTTTATTTTCTCGTCAATCAGTCTCTCCTCCTTGACCAAACACAGCGTTCCAGATCGCAGTAACGACTCCGACGATTTGAATTTGTTTGGCCCTTGAAGAATTCAGTTGACTGGTGATTCGTCAACTGCCGGATGTTTTTTCGCCATCTATAGATGGCGCTATCCAACCGGATGTGACTTCAGGTAAGACACTGATTGGTTGGAGCTAACCCGGTAAATTCAAATGCTGAATTTTGTTTAATTTTTTATTTACGTGAAAAAAAATATCAAAAATAATTTCAATCGTTTATTCCGCAATTTTTGAGGAATAAACAATGACATTTGATGATTCTATCTACGTTATGAGGTTTCGAGTGAAAGTATTGATCAGGTGACTTCAATGCTTGCAGTGACGTAGTAACTGTCAAACAGTACAAATGTTTTTTTCACTTAATTTGAAATAATCGACAATTTAACGTTGAAATGTCGATTAATTTGGACGTCAGGCTGAAGAGAGCGAGCAAGATTTATCATGAAGGAGTAAGTATTGAATTTTCTACTATGGATACAATGGAAAGGTTGAAAAAATTTTGATGAAGAGGTTATATTTCAGGAAACTGTTGCCGGATTGCTTCTACTCCAAACGAATTCTGATGTCAAACACGATGGAATTTTTCTGACTATGGAAGGATCAGTTAATTTGCAGTTGAGTTCAAAGAACGTTGGAATTTTTGAAGCATTTTATAATTCTGTGAAGGTATTTATCAAGTAGTCCAAACGATTAATCAATTTATTTTGTTAACAAGAATTTTTTTTAATGATTTATTCAATTTTTTCGATGCAGCCGATTCAACTGGTTCAATATACATTGACAGTGGCACCAGCTGGCAAAATTCCCAGTGGAAAAACTGAGATACCATTTGAATTGCCGCTGAAGCCGCGAGGAACAAAAACACTCTACGAAACTTATCACGGTGTATTTGTTAATATTCAGTACGTGATAAAATGCGATATCAAACGTAATTTTCTTGCGAAAGATGTCAACAAATCATTAGAATTCATGGTGGAGACTAAAACACCAGTGGGGAAAGAATTAAGAGAACCACATAAGACTGTTAACTTCAAAATAATGCCAGAGTCATTACAGAATATACGTGACAGAGCAAATGTTCCTCGGTTTTGTATAACCGGGAAGATCGATTCAGTTGTTTGTAAACTTACAGAGCCTCTCACCGGTGAAGTTGTTATTGAACGTTGTGAAGCAACAATAAAGTCAATTGAGCTTCAATTAGTCAGAGTAGAGACATGCGGTTGCGCTGAGGGTTACTCCAGGGATGGTGAGAAATTTTTAAGGGAGCATGACGGTGAAAAAATGCAAAAACTGCGTTTTTTGCTCTATGAATTCGTCAGACTCGTGAATGATAGAATACAAATTCCACCTTTGAAAAATCTTCACTTTTAAAAGCATGTAATGAAGTATTATCGAGTTGGTTTCAAAGAGATTAATTAATTTTAAGGAGAATTGGAGATGCGAAGTGATTGACATAAGTGTCGCCGATTTTGAGAATTGTCGATTACTTCGCATTTTTTTTATAATTTTTCACATTCATTAATTACCTCAAATCAATTTCATATCACTTCATTGCATTCTTCTGGGCGTGAAGATTTTTTAAGGTAAAATCCTTTTTTTTCAACCACTCGGTCGGACAAATTCATGGAGAAAAAAAAATTGCTTCTTTGCATTTCTTTTTACCTTTGTGCTTGTGATTGAAGAACTTTTGATTAACAATACAATATTTATGACACTTCTTTTGAATTTTTTATTTCATTACTCACAGCAACAGAAATTCAGAATATACAAATCGGCGAAGGGAATGTATGTATTGGATTACCAATTCCTATTTACATGATTTTTCCGAGATTATTCACTTGTCCAACATTGAGCACAAGTAATTTTAAAATTGGTAAGAAATTTCATCGTCATTCTCATGAATGTCAAAGTAATATGATATTTTTTTCTCGTTTCAGAGTTTGAAGTCAACTTGATTGTAGTTTTTGAGGATGATTATCTTGTAACAGAGAATTTTCCTATTATACTCAGCCGTAACTGAGTTTCATTGATTTATATCAATTAAATTTTAATAAATTGTACTAATAATTATTTGTATAAAAATGTACATTCTGGGGTTTAATACAAATTCATGGGAATATAATAATTTTTTTCTCTCTTTCGTTGTATTAAAAACGTATCCAAAAAAAGTTTATAAAAAAGTTTATACCCAATGTTATTGGGATGAATTCGGTCTAAGTTAATAATTCAATTAATCGAGTCCAATTTTTTGAATGAAAAATCTGTAATATTTTTCAACACTTCTGTTCTGACTCAATCCAACTGATACCAATAACACAACGTATCCAAGAACAAATGTGAGGAATTTGTTTTGTTTGAACCAACGAACGAGTCCAGTGCTATCAGTATTCCTAAAAAAAAATTATTGAACCTTGAATATCATAACTCAATTAAGGAGAAAAGTCGTGAAAAGTTAGCGTCATAATTTTTCCATATGCAAAAGATGAATTGGAGTAAAACACTAAAAAATTGCTACTTTTAATTTTATCAATTTAAGCAACTGATCATTTAAATCGGAATACAATTGAATATATTAATCAAGTTATTTATCAATTTGTTTGACACTCAGACAGATCAAAACGTTACATTCAAATCAATGACATTACTGTTTAAAAATCTTTGCAATTAATTTCTCCAATTCAATTGAATAAATTCATTTCAAATCTTTTTCACATGAAATTTCTCAACTCACTTGGATGAACAGAAGTCTTGGCTGTAGACGAGGAGATAGCGTATTCGCACTAAATCACTATTCTGTGCCAAATAATATTTATTTGGAATTTTACCACGTGCAGTCACTTCAAATGCCTTATTGATATCACCATCTAGACGAAAAAGACACAATTAATTGGGAAAATCACAAACTTAAATAATTAATTAAATTAAGTTTAATTACTAGTATCTCCTTTCTTAACATCTGGATGATTAACAACTTCGCATAAAGCAATACAACTCATTTCACTTCCAAGCATACTGCCACCCCATCCATATCCCACTGGGCTGAATCTCAAACTCACACCAAGCTCGCTGGAGAGATAAATGCCATTTCCGAAGAGACCAGGCTTTGAAAAAGAAACAGAAGAAAAGTTTAATTAAATTAATAAAACCAGTAAAGTTACCTGAACTCTCGAGCCTATAATTTTCATGTCTTTTTGCCAATTTACTAAAAAACAAGATGAATAATTTATGATAATTATTCAGGAATTTTAAACGTCTATTTCTTATTGTTAAAAATAAATGTAATTATCCTGCAGTTATGAATCATTCTTCTCTTTCTTTTTTTTCTTCTCAAGAATGTGCTTTCCAAGTTTTATCCATTCTTTATAGGGTATTAAATTATTTAAATTGAATATTCATGAATTTTTGTTAAAATTATTGAACACTTAAGAAGGACCTGTTTACCTTGCTCATGTGTTGCTGAATACCATAATGAATAATGGAATGAAAGTTCTCCAATCTACTACCATGGTAGGCGTAAAAAGTAGAATGACCTTTTATTGATGATTTCCAACGTTCCTCTTTGGCAGATTGATTTGGACTTGCTACTTGGAATATCAAATTTGGCCTTGCAACCATCACTTCTGATGGCACTTTGCTCAGGATCGTCTCATACTTAAAATAAAAATGTCATTGATTTTTTTTCAATTTCCTGCTTTTATCAGGAATTGAGGAAAAAAATTACTTACACTGTCTTTTTTTACGGATTTTAAAGACGGATCTCGGAGGGTTATCAAGACCCAGTAGAGCAAATCAATGGCTTCTCTGTGAGTCTCGTAGACTTTGGGATCCTCTAATCTTTGGTATACGATTGCGAGTGGTGGAATTCCTTCAACAACTTCTCTCTGAATGAATGAAAGATGAAATTTAAAATAAAAGTCATTAATTCAATAGTAAGCAATAAAAAAAAATCAATAGTGAAGCAATAAAAAAAAGGCGCAAGTTGAAGAATTACACGGAGATTCTTTTGGAAATATCTCGAAAAAAGTGAAGTTTTCAAGAATTTATGTAAAGACCTTCTTTGTAGTCCATTAAATTCTCTACAAAAAAGTTTCTTCCAAGTTTTCTCTAAACTCACTCGTTTCAAAGATATTTGCGGGAAAATGGACAATAATTTTTTTAAACCTATCTAATGTTTAATCTTTTTCTCTCACCAGTGTTTCAATGTCTTTGCATTCATTCTTCATGAAAGCCGGTGGAAATGGCTTCAAACAGGTGTCATGCCGATAAGTATTGCATGCAGCAATAAAAAGTGACCATTTAAAATCAGCAGCGTGTGGATCACGATTCAATAAATTTTTCAATGCCAAAATTTTTTTCTCATACTCCTGAAGTTCAACACGATCAATTGGTGTTTGATTACTGCCTGCCGTCATTTTTGCATGATTATTTGGATTGATATTGTTAATTTTGAGTTTATCTTTCAATGTTTTTTTTTCACACCATTTGCTGTACATTTGTGGTGTTGTTTCTAAACATGCCATTGTAAAAATTCGTGGGAAGATCTTCGAATCAAAGAAAAATATAATTCTAGCGAATTAAATTGATAATTCTGACAACTGTTTTTCCTGAAAATTTTTTTCTAAAATGATATTCACAATTTTTATAAACAAAATACTTACACATTCAAATTACACGAAATTTATTCAAAACATTTATATTATCCTCTGATGACCCTTGGACTGACATATATTCAAACTCCAATTGTTTTTCTCCTTCAATTTTTATTCATTTGTCTATTCCCCTCACGTGCCCAAATGAAACAAATATCCGCCAGATTAAAAAGGAACGATGAACCAACAACAAAAAAAAACGTCTCTCATTCAATTCGCCAATAAAAATCCGGTTCTTTCAGACGTAATTCCTCCCGATGTTTACAATTGCCCGAAAAACTTGTCAATATTTATTGACACACCAACGTGGACTAAAAAACTATCTAGTGGCAAATTTCGTTTCCCCATGGCCTCCAGATGTCACTAGTTTCGTTACCATCTTGAGAAAAACCTCAAAATTGCAATTGAAAAAAAAGAAAACTTTAATTATCGCTTTCCGCTAAAATACTTCTTATCAAAAATAAAAAATCGCCCAAAAAAAATCGCATCCGCTATTTTGGGACATTCACTGCTCCATTTTGCCGCATACGAGTTGCTCCAAAGTGCCGCTCTAAAATTTGAAATCACGAAAACAATATTCCCCCTCCGTCTTTCGTTTATCAGGGAAAAAAACAAATGGAATCATTCGCAAGAAAATGGTGCCTTTTGTAAGCGTGGATTGGCAACTATGATCTTCAATGTCATGCCTCAAGGTAAACTATCGATGACGTCAGTGTACGTCACTTAACAAGTGGGAGTGGATGGATGGATGGATGTCGGCGGACGGTTGTGGCTTTTCGCAAAATTGCCCCCACGGTGTATATCTTGTAGCCGACCTAACCGCTTCAACGCGATAATGCTACGTGTGTCTTTAAGCAATGAGGGCCAACCAATCGCATACAAAAAGCCATCTACAATTGTAAAGAAATTCATCCAAACATTGAGAACAAGAGGCAAACGATAAAAAACAACAAAAAAAACAAGAGTAATATTTTTAAAAAAGTGAATGAAAGTCAAGTAATTTTGTGATAAGAAATTTATGGTTCTAAGTCACACGTGTTATATTGTTCTATTGGTGGTATTGAGAAATTTTTAAGAATTAATTGAAATAAACAAAAATAAGAAAGGAGCGATTTTTCACTTGGTACATGGAAAATCACCAAAATACGTTTGCGCATGCCCGCGCCCGCATGACGTCACGAAAATTGTGGTTTTGATCAAACGAAAAAGAAGAAAAAAAAAGAGGAAAGAAGAAAAAACACGAAGGGGCAGTTCAAGTGTTCCTCATTATTATTCAAATGTGCCTAATATTTTAGTTCAACTTTTTTTACCCTTTTATTTTCGTTAAAGTTTTATTTTTTAATTTAAACAAAAAAATTAATCATTATTTTCTTCGTTCATTCATTTATTATTATTGTGTCGTTACAAATGATATCATCGCGGCTCGGTTGTGTTGGAGGCCGATGATGGGTGCCTCTTGTTAAATGATTTGACTGTGGTGGTGCTGGATTTCTTTTTTTTTTATTTTTTTTAGTTCTTTTTATTTCTTTCCTTTCCTCCGTAGTTAGAGAGGAACGTACAAATAAGATAGAGTGAGAGGTATACATTGAGTCAAGTGGTGTTTTAGTGCTAAGTTTTTCTTGAGAGGAGGAGAGAGAGAGAGCCCAAGAGAAGAACAGTAGTGGCACGAGGAATAAGAAGAGGAGAGTCCCGTGGTGTTGGTGGACGCCGCGGGAATTGTGCCGGGTGTTTTTTTTCAATATTCATCTGTGGGAATGCGGGAGAAGGAGAATTTGTGAAAAAACATTCATGTGAGTATGTTAACCTTTACATTTTCTTCGAATATTTAATATGTGAAATTTATTTTTTTGTAATATTTCAAAACGTTATCCATGAAATTGAAGAACGAGAACACATGACATTGAGGCTGTATTTTTTGTCTTTGAATCGAAAAAAAGTTTTAATCGGTTCACTGCACTTGTGACAGTTGATTTTTGCTTGTTTGTTGAGGGAATTATTTAATTCGTGGAAAAAAATACGTTCATAACAAATTAATATAATAAAAATAA
>JABSMS010014567.1:0-12511 GCA_018902275.1 Aleiodes sp. PSUC_FEM 10030003
ATCTCGATAATTAATAGAGATACACCCTTTTTGCCCAAATGCTTTTTTGTAGAGAATTTCAAGGGCTACAAAAAAGCATTAGGGCAAAAAGGACGTATCTCCATTAGTTCCCGAGATATTCCAGAAAAACCATTGACAGAAAAAATCGACTTATCCTGTTTTGAACAAAAATCCCACAAAAATTTACAAATACCAGATGAAATGAGGAAACATTTAAAAAAAATCCTTCAAAGAAAGTTTCAAACGAAAAATTCATCATAAAAGAAGACGAATGTAAACATGAGAATGTTTTTGAAACATCCTCAAAAAAGCCACAATTTTCTCGACTTCTCAACTAAATTCCTCATCAATTAATTAACGTAATTTTCCCTAGAAAGGAGATGACGTAATGATTCAACCAACAGTTTCCGAGGAGCAAGCAGAGAAAATTTACAAGGACACAATTAAAAGAGTACAATTACCATCAGGAAAACCGTACATTCGTATTGTTCCACAGCCAAATGATTCATAAAATAAAAAAAATCATTCCATTGAAAAAAAAAGAAATATTATAAAAAGGAATTGTAACTTTTTTTAATTAATCGACATTAACATTATTTTTGAATAAAAAGAAATTAATATTTCATTAATTTGTTTTTTTTTTCTTTTAATATTTAATCACGTTTTTGCAAACAACAAAAGAAGCCATTTATTATTTCACCTAGTTTTTTTTTTGTTTTCATTTTCATAATTAAAAGTACACTGCATTATATACACTTGTCCAAGTACACAATTTTTTTCAATGTTTTCATTAATCGCTTAATAATAACTAGGCAGATTGTTGTTTTATTTTTCATTTTTTTTCCACTTGAATTTATCTGTAAATATGTACACGTTTCTTTTTTCCTTTTAAATTCTCTTTGGCAAATGGATTTAAGCAGAAGTTTACTGAGGTATATTTCATGATTGATATATTTATATATCGAATTCGTTATTATCATCATTAAATTATTTTTTTGCAAATAAAAATTAATTTCGTCAAATAAATATAATTTAAATGAATTTTTTTTTTTCATTAATTGGGAATATTATTTATTTGTCATCAAATTCAATCGGAATTTTGAAGACGAGGAGCGTCGAGGTTTGTGTGAGAATTCAAGAATTAATACTGGTGTTGTAAAAGATTTTTAATTTGCTTGGAAAAAAAATTATAATGAAAACCCATGAGAGGCTGGTACCATGGGATCACATTTCTTTTCAAATGAAATCCTTTTTCTTCTTGGATCCTCACACGGTCCCTGACTTCATCCCCAGTGGACATTAAGGGAGGATTATTATTATTACTTTTTTCCATAAAATTCTACACAAATTCAATGATAATTTGAAAACAAAAATCATTTTAATTAGTTCAGTATTAATTGATTATTCATGATTAATATGTGATTTAATTGAACTCTTTCAACAGTCATTTTAGGAAGAAATTATTTAGCTTTAGTTGATGATTCTGTAAATTAATATACTTTGTGCAACAAATTATTTTTTTTGGCTCGTTTAATTATGAAGTTTTCAACAAAATTTGAAGGACAAAAATTAACATTTTATAGATTAAAAGCATCGAACATTAATTCCTTTTCACTCAAATTCATTATTCTCTTATTTTTCAAATAATTAATTATTCATCTTCAAATAAATATTTTAAATCGTTGTTAACAAATTTTAGTTGAATGAATTCATACAAATAATAAAACAATCAAATAAATACATTATTCAATAGGCCGTATAAAAAAATGTTAAAAAAATTGTGCTCAAATTGACCAGAAATTTCCATTAAAACCCAAGATAAAGAAAAAAAGAACAGATTGACAGAGATTTTGGAGTTTTCAATGCGAATCTTCATTGATCCGTAATTCATCAATTTTTAAAAATTTCTCTTCGTCAGTTTTTTTTCATTCTTTTAAATCCACAAAATAAATTATGAATCTATTTATTTTTCTGAACCAGATGAGGACGTTGATGTATTCTGTACTTTATCTGTTTGTTGTACAGGCAATGCTTTCAGAATTGCATGAACTTCCTCAGCAACAGC
Organism: Aleiodes sp. PSUC_FEM 10030003; assembly: GCA_018902275.1. Taxonomy (NCBI): domain Eukaryota; kingdom Metazoa; phylum Arthropoda; class Insecta; order Hymenoptera; family Braconidae; genus Aleiodes; species Aleiodes sp. PSUC_FEM 10030003. The sequence continues at coordinate 2,066 of JABSMS010014567.1, forward strand.
AACCAGAACAAATTCAAATTGTTGTTTTGTTGACACCATTCCTGGACGTTGATCTCTGATATGCTCCAATGCAGCGGCTAAATCAATTTCTTTTGCGCCCTTCGCCATACGATTGAGTACCATGTCGATCAAACAGTATGTTCCAGTTCGTCCAGCTCCATCACTAAATAAAAATTAATGATTGTTGTGTATTTAATTATTAAAATTTTAAAAGATGAAACATTTTTAAAACCATAACATTTTTAAACAACATTTTTAAAACCATAAAGTATTCAAAAAATTCTCAATTTTTTATTTACTGATAAAGGAAGTGATCTCTTTCATGTAAATCATCGTTTCAATCCATTAATCTATACTGATTAAAAAATTTAATGATTGATAAATAAAATAAACAAAATAAATAAAAAATTCTAAAATGATTACGCTAAAGAAATTGCAATTTCAAGTTAATTCCCATAAAAGCCTGCGCATAAAAAAATCATTTCTCCAATTTCACAAAATTCCGTCTAGTTTTTTTTTTAAATATCAGAAAAGTTTATTTTGTCTCAGTCGAAAAAAGAATGAGAATTCATTTTGAAGATCGAAAAAATCGATTTTTCATCAATGACTCCATCCTCAATCTCCTCACCTGCAGTGAACAACAATTGGACACGATCTTCCCCTGTATGATTTATTAACTTTTCTTCTGAATTCCAATAATGCTTTCGTCGATTGTGGCACACCATTCTCCGGCCACGACAGGAAATGAAATTGCGTAACAGTTCTTGTTTCACCAGTTCTCATGTTCTTCAGATAAAATGATCTGACCAAATAATCATCACACCAGATATGTTCAGATACAAGATGTACTTCGTAAATGTGATAAAGTTCAGAGCCCTCCTCTGGCCAATATCTGTGGCACATTGCTTTACCCTCTTCAGTTAAACGTGTTAACATAACAATAACAACGCTTCCCTGTTCCCAAACTAATTGCCAAAAATCTGATGAAGTCTGAGGTAAAGGTCCTTGGGTGGCAATGTACGCTGGATTTCTTGGATCATGATCAGTCTGAAAGTGCAAATATTAATTTTAATTATTTTAACTTCAAGGAATTCTCGAAAAATGAATGACAGTGAAATTCACTAAACCTGATTATGCTAATGATAATCTTATTTAAACACACAAATAAATATTTTATCGTTGAATTTCATCATTTTGCTTCGCATTCTCTAATTCTACATGAGCCAGAAGCATGAAATTTTCTATAAATTCAGCAGCACATGCTCCAGAAAACACTTTTATTAAAATAATCTCCGAAAATCCGTTACGGAGATCATTTGGAACTTACCGGTATCTGAAATGATTTATTGTTGCCGCATCCAGAAAATAATTCGTTTGAAATTGGCACAATGTTTAATTCTCTTTTGAGTTTAACAAAAATAATGCGAAGCACGGATTTCAAAAAAGGTATTTCTAATCAAAAAATTATTCTGACGTTGAAAAAGTAAGGAGAATCTTTAATAATTTTTTTATCGACTTTCTTTGATGATGCAAAATAATGCAAATTAATGGAAAATGAGTTGGGATTAATTTTTCCATTTACTTACAATTGTGGAGGCATTGATGTAGTCAGAATTGTTGACATTAGTTAATTCATTGAGAACAATTCTTGAGTGGTCGTAGGGTAATGCTGAGTTTGGACGATTTTTGTCGATATTTGATTTTTCAGTCGCGATTTCTATTGATGATGGATCAGTTTCATATGCACATATTGTAGCCCACTCTTGATCGAGAAGATCCTTATTCTTTAAATGATCCTCCATGTAAGTCTAAAAATAATTTTTTTTCACAATTATTCATCAACTGAATTTTTGGTTTACTAAGAAAATGGTGAAAATTAAAATTATTTTTTGAGAATATTTGATGATTTAAAAGGAATAGCGGAATTTTCCTAGAATCTCTAGAATCAAAAGGGCGTAAGTGCCATTTTTTTCTTGCTGAAAATTGTCCGAAAGTTGAATTGAAGAGGTCGATTGTTGAAATAATACAATTCCAATTACCAAAACCATGTGTCCAGTGGAGATATCCATATTACTGAGCGCAGCAGGATCATCACCACCCCACGATGACGTACTTGATCGATTTGACTCGCTCTCCCTCGACAAACTTATTATTTTAGGTGATTCGGGCTTTTCAGTTGGGACTTTCGCGTGCATTCTAGCTCTGCAGAGCTCCTGATAATCCTTCGATGCTTCTGGATCTGGTGTCGCTAGCCCGGCCAACTTCCTTCGTGTTTTACTCTGGCGATGTATTATTATGATCAATACAATTGAAGCTGCTGCTATTGCACCCATTACGACACAAACTATTATACCGATTACGCTTCGGGAATCAGGCTGAGCTGTTTGTAATTGTGGAAATATAACGATTGTTATTTTTGCCTGAAAAAAAAACATTAATTTAAAATTAATGAGCTTTGATTCATGTTTTCGGATAAAGGCTTCAAAGAGAGGCAAGGCTGTCTCGTTTCGTCATCAGTTTTCCTGAAATATTTTTGGATCCAAGAGAGAAAGATAAACTTTTTATTAGATTTTTCAAGCAAATTGAATCCACAAAAAAGCTTCACAAAGGCTCACAAGAATTTCTTTATCAGATATTCACATATTCCGAAAAAATATATCATAAAAGTTATGAAACAAATTTCATTCCATCTTCTCTTTTTCAAACACAAAGGAAAGTGGGGCAGAATGGACCTCCATTAATAATTCGAAGAATTATGAAGAAGAGCCGAAAGAACTGTTATCGCAAAAAAATATTGTATCCTCCATGGATTTCTAAATATTTCTTGAAAACTGATCGGAAAGTAGAATTTATCACGTTCTCCCACTTCAGTGTTGATTTATTACTCTACCTTATCGCCTATTCCCGCCTCCACCATATTCATATTGATTATTTTCTCGAGTTCTTCACGTATTTTAGCTGAAAATTTTTAGAGAAAAGCATCAACTAATTATGAAAATTCAAAGGTGAAACAGTAATTCAGTGGAAACTGCAGTGAACTGAACTTACATAAACTTCTGGCTAGTTTAGTTGCGTTCATTTTGAGATGATTCGAATTAACTTTGAATGTAACTTCAGCTCTACCCACTCGCACATCAGTAAGATCATCTAATTTCAGTCCCAGTAATTTTCCAACCTATCCAAACAATTATTCGATGTAAATCCAATGATGAACCGTGAAATTCAGTATATCTATTTCTACTGAATACGTAATTGAATCAGGGATGAGTTTCGTGGGCTTTATGAAGTCATGTTGAATGTCAAAGGGCATTTAGTATCGGTAATGAACACGAAGTTATTAGTGTTCAGTAATTTTATCAGTGAACTCGATGAAAATACACGGAATAAAATTCTGATGATAAAGTGAGATATTAATAAATGAACCATATGAATCCATATATTTCGCACGAATGGATGGAGAGAGATAATAAAAAACTCTCGACAATTTCATGGAAAAAATGGTAATCAAAAGATTTTTTATTTGCACGTTCGTCGAAAATTTACGACTGTCTAAAGACTTATCTAATAATTCTCAATGGATAAAGCTCAATGGAACCTCCACAAAAGTAATAGAAAGTGCTATCAGATACGTTTATCATCGCGCATTTCTCCGGCTTCTAAACGGAAACGCGAAGGAAAATCATGAACCACTTCAAACTCCAATTCAATTAAAACTCACCGTCTTAACAACGAGTTCCCCCTCCACCCACGTATGAATGTCTCGATTAAACTTGATATAAGCATGATCCAAATCCACGTTTTTGTACTTGTGAATATTGATATCCTCCCCGAGTTCCTTCTTGACATAGTTCTTCCTCACTTTCTCCTCTTCCTCTTCATCCCCATCGCTCCCCTCTTCGTTTTCGTCCTTCGGTGGTAATGTCTGTGCCTTGAAGGCATAATTATTTGTCGAGAAATAGGGTCCAGGCTTCTTAACATCCAATCTCTCAGGTCTCTTGAATCCCGCAAAATCTTCCGCAATTTGCCAGTACGGAAAATCCTCAAAATCCATTGTCTCTTCCTCATCATCCTCCGCCATTTTGTCTTCACCTTCATCATCATCATCTCTTGGTGCTTGCATTGTCTCGAAGAATTTAACAAGAACATCATGATTATCCTGAATAACTTTATCGATCATTGAATTGTTGAGGACAATTTTTCTGATCCTCTCGCGTGAATCATTGTTTCTGAATGAATCAGAATAATCATCGAATGGCGGATCGATGAATGCCATAGCATCACGACGACTCTGTCTCCTTGACCTCAGCATTTTCGTTTCTGCCGCGGCTTTAATTGCCTTTGCCTCATCCTGAAGTTTCTTCGAGAGTTCATAGAGCTGTTCGTCGTATTTTTCGTCGTCACTCGACTCATCCAAATCATTTGATTCATTTTCATCTTCCAAGAACGTTAATGGCTGACGATTGATCTTCAGTCTCTCGAGACGATAGTTTGTGAAATCATCGGTAGGTAATTTTGGCAAGATTTCATCGAGCGATGGAGCCGGTGGATAATAACGCTCATTAGCAAAATCACCGTAACCGTGGCCACGTGTTGGCATGAAATTGACAACTGCCAATGGCGATAGTCTATTATCATTCATATCGTCAATCTTTTCTTGGGAATTCTCGAAGTAATCCACTAGTGGAGACGACGGCGAGCCATCAAAATCATCACAAATTGATGTTTCCGAGGTAGTTTTATAACGGATACTGTTAAGTGTTGTTTTTATGATACATTGAGTGAAGGGATGAGACCATTGATACTTATCGGCAACTAGTTTCTCGAGCTCTGAGCGCAGAAGCTCGAGTTCGACTGGATCTAAATTGTGACGATAAGTTGATTCCGAGTCCAGTAGAGAGTAGGGTGAGACGCATCTCCCAAATGCCGCGTCTATTTTTCAAACATTAACGAACTTTTTAATAGCAGTGAAAAAATTTAATGAACTCTATCTGCAATTAGGTTTTCTGAAACATCTCGAAAATTTTGGAAGATAGAGAACATTTTTCTTGATTTTTGTAAATCGGATTTCCCCTATAAAAAGTTATCACAAAAATTTCTCTATTCAGATCGTTAGTTAATTCAGTGATGGGGGACGGAATAAGTCAACTTCACTACGTCATCAGTTTCGAGAGATTCCTCAATAGTTTGTAGCAAAATGAAGTTGGCTTATTTTGTTATTCCACTTCACTCGATTTGATTGTTTCCTCTTATTTATGAGTCAAGTTTTAATAATAAAGAATCATTAGAAAAATTCAACATCTCATCAGCTTGAAGTTTATACTTATTTTTTAATACTCAAGAGACCACTGGAATATCAGTGAAAAGGAGGAAGAAAATGAGGGAAAAAACATTAGGTCTTATTGATTTTTTAAGTATTTACCATCGTAGCAGGTCTCCTCCAATGACTTGCACACAGTCTTATCAAACAAACAACCTGAAGCAATGAAAGTAGAAAAAACAAATGAGTAGTTTATTTCAAAGACATTTGCATTACAATATAAGAACGTATATAGCATTCGAAGCTTTGACATCTGACATAATTACACGCATATTGTGTTTCATACAGTTGTAACCAAAGGTTATGCCAACAAACACATCTATTTTTGCAGAGTTCGATCGTCTTTCGATCCATCTTCATATTAAATTCGTACGTCATTCTATCAGTTCTCATTTCTATCTCTTTCTCCTCATTCTTTTTATGGAAAAAAGACTATTCTTATTCAAAGAGAAAAGCATTCTTTCATCAAATCTGAAATCGATAGTATTGATTTTTTTACGCAGTGAGTAATGTTTATTTGAAATTCACCGGTGAAGTAGTAAAACTCAACGAATGAAAGAAGGTAATTTCAAGAATTTACCTATCCCCTTCAAATTCCGAGATATCAGAAAAAATCTCTCCAAATCTCTCCAAATCGACGAGAAATTGTGAAATTTCCATAGAGATCTCTTTTATAGCTGTAATTTTTCTCCCCAAAAAAGTTATTAAAGAAATTTCTCCACCGTTCTTAGATTCAAAAATATTAAATGAAAACATTTTTCCTTGACATTTTATATTCAACTGCGTGGGCTAAAGAGTTTCAGAAAAACTTGAAGAATGCAATCACATTATAATAAATCACATTTATTTTATCCTTCTCCCCGAAAATATGAAGGTCACGATCTCTATATAACGTAATATCCTACCTCCCCCTCCTCCCCACCATTCCCCAAAATGAATTCATCCACCGAATTGACAGAGAATATGGTAACTGCGTGGGCCGACGGCTCAATAATGTCACGAGAAACGCGAGAATACGAATCTTCATGTTTCTCTTCTTTTTTCATCCCTTTTGTTCTTTTCCCTCCCTTATTCTCAACAGACTTATTCCTCCTTTCTTCAGAACTGTTGACGCAAGTTCACAATACATTTATGAAAGAAGTGGATAAAGAGATAAAATGGAGAGTTCAACTTGGAGAGAGTAGGGCGTAAGGGCAAACACACAGATGGAGGGGTTGTTATTGTAATAACACAAACAGAAAATGAAAGAATAATTATTTATCTATTATCTTTTGTTCTTTCTCTTCGACCCTGGGGGTTTTGTTTTTATTTATTGTTTTTTTTGGGGGGATGAACTCACCTACTTCACCATCGCCATTTATTCCTGATCCATGGAACAGGAGAATCAGGGTAATTGAGAGGCAATTCAATACTCCCCACCACTTTTTACGACCCATCGATGTAAGCCTGTAATTATTAATTCAATTAATTGTTTTAATGAAAATTAATGATTCTTTGCTCGCTTAATCTCTTTCTCCAATTATCGTAATTTCACAGATAATAACATTGATCGGAGAAATTTTTAAAGACAATTATTTTTTGTTTAAATGAACTATTAATTAAATCGTTGAACGAGATAACTTAATTTTCTTCTGTAATTGCTTTTTCTGAAATACCTCGGAATTTATAGGAAATCATGATTTCAATAAAAACCTCTTTTGTAGTGGTAATTTTCTTCTATCAAAATTGCTACAACTCCCATATATTTCGAAGTATTTGATGAAAAATGGAGCGGAAGAATGAACATAGCGTATCGAAAATTAAAATGAGAAATAAATATACAAGTGAAAAAACTTTGCGCAGTAATTTTATCTCCCATCAAAGGTTTTACGGCGAAAATCAATATTTCCACTCTTGATTGACACCTGGCTTCAGTGACAAAAAAACTCCACAACTAATGGGTAAGAATAATATTTATTATGTGGCAAAAATGTGATAAGTAATCTTTTTTAATACCGGGTGGAAGCATCAGGTTGTAGTCACGTTTCACCCTCTCCCCATCTAGTCCCATAATCCACTGTGCCTTCTACGATGTTTGAATAATACCAAACAAAAGAATAGCAAAGTCCCACAAATTTTACGTGAAATTAAACGTAAAAAATACAACGGAAAAATTGAGAAATAATATGAATAATAATTATCAATATTTTTACCTTCTTTTCCGTTCAATTTCGCATAATCCTCAAGCACTATTATCACTTGAATGCTCTTATACTTTCTTTTATAATAATTTCTTCAATTTTTATAATGTTTTTCCTTCACTTTGTTGTTACATTCTAAAAATTCAAGGAAGTATGAACTTTTCACACCCCCAATCCAAAAAAAACTTTGTTGCCGCACTCGACGCGGCAATACCCACGACTGAAAACGATGAATAGAGTGGGGCGAAGGAGGGGAAAGGGTAGGTAAGTAGTGGGGTTATTTCGAAGAATCGATTTTCACTCTTGTCTACTACGCAAGTGTACAAAAGTGGAGGATGGAGGGGTGGTGAACAGTACACCCACGCTTTTGCTTTTTTTTGTGAGCCGGCTTGGCGAGAAGGAGAAAACGTCAGAGGATAATGAATTAATACGAAATGTTTACAATTCAACTGAGAAGAGAGTTTTTTATTTGTTCTGTTTTTTTCTAATGGGAAATTTATTATTCTACTGAAACATTGACAATGAATAATCACTAATTATTATAATTAAAGACAAATTAGCCGTAGAATCCTCGAAGATCTGATTCGTATTTCTTTTCTGGACATTGTGATACAGGAATACATTCATTAGATTGAAGGGTAGGTCTCACGTAACCGGGTTTACACTCACATCCTTCTGCACAGAACTGAAAAAGGTGATAATAACAACGTTAATTAACGCTACAATGTAACGAGGTTAAATGGATTATCTTCGAAAGTAATGGAGACGGATTTTTTTTGTAATTTTTTGAGGACTGAATTTTCCTCTACAAGAAATTTCACAGAGTTCATTAGATAATCAAGGAGGATTAATTATGAAGGAGGATTCATCGCGTGACTTCGGAAATTATTTACTTTTTATTAGTCACGATATAATTTGCCAACTTACTTCTTCATCCAGCATACATTTCCCGGGATGTGGATCTGAACATATGGCTACACATGCATTGACACACTCACCAGGTTGTTCGTTAGGACCGCATTCATTGACAGTTTCAATTGCTTCTCCCGAATCAAATTCGTAAAACTCATTTGGACAATCTTCGAGGCGTATGCAAATACCGTGTCTTCTTACATACGAAGGCTTGCATTTGCAGCCTTTCACACATTGCTAGAACAGATAATGAAAATTGATGAATTGATTTGTGAGAAAAATAAAATATTCAAACATCGTAATTAGTTTTCGTTGAATCTTTCCAGAAGCATTAAAGATACACATTGTCAATTTTTTTTTTGAAAATTTGATATTTAAATGCAAATTAAATTTCAGGTTTAGTGAAGATTGTTAAATATTTCAATATTTTTTCATTGAATTTTCAATAATAATTTTCTAACAGTACTATCCTTAGCCTTTCTTCGTAGCTCGAATTTTTCTCATCGAAACACCTCCTCACTATAATATCTCTATCGCTCTCAGATCTCAGGATATCCCGAGAAATCTGATTACAAAGGAAAAACTCTTTTCTCCTGATTTTCAATCGCATCGAAAGATAATTAATTCAATTAACTCACATCGGGATCGTGAATTTCACATAGTGGATTCGGCTTATTACATGTGCGGACACAGGCATTAGCGCATTTACTTGGTTCTTCATTCTCTTCACAATTCTCTGCAGCACTGGTATCTTCTTCAGAATTCGAAATTTCATTTTCACAATCTTCCAATTCAATGCATGCCGTTGATTCTTTGAATGGCCTTACATATCCATGTTTGCATTTGCAACCTTTCTTGCAGTACTAGAATAGTAATTCAAATGAATGGAATAGAATTTATGAAAAATCGGAGTAAATACGTTGAAATAATTGAATTTCTTGATTTTTTTACTGAAATCCAGTTTTAGCCGAAAATTAAAATGACGTGTCTTCATTTTTTGGAGATTTCGGTTTTTAGTGAATATTTTGGATTGTAATTGTCTTAGTGAGTGGGAAGTAGTCGCAAATCGAAGCTAAGATGATTTAACGTCGATTTCATATTTGTTTCGTTGATTTTTAGTAAAAATTGACGGAACTACAGCTCAAAATTTTTTTCTTTACTAAATTAACTGTGTTTCTTCCGAAATTAAATCCGCAGAGAATTTATCGCGTCTTTCATTTGCAACTGTTCCCCTTCTCTGTCAGTCATTAAAACCACAGATATTTACGAAAAAATTAAATTTCGTAAGAATGCTCTTCAATTTTGGGCTAAAAAAAATAATTTTCAGGAAAATTCAATATTCTTACATCAATTTCATCGGAAATTTCCCTGGCTTTTTCAATGGGAGTATCAAAAAAGTATCATCTCAAATAGTTTCATAAGTATATAAATTTTAGCCGATAAACTAAGACAAATGATTTCTTGTGACGAGAAAATTTACTCCACTGAAGTAAATTCCACCATATATAGATATCGAAAATGTGAAAAAATCTTTATGACGAATATACTTGCTTTTCACAAGAAATTATTTTTTCTCAGCGTACTTTCTTTGTGAAATAATAAATTTTATGAATGATTGCAACTCACATCTGACTTTATCTTACAGTATCCTGCATTTGGATGAGAACAAGTAGGGATACATGCATTGGCACATTCAGTGGTTTCTTCATTTTCGGTGCATGCTCGGTCATAATCAATCGACGAAACTATGAATAATAATTATTTCAGATAATTAAACTTTGCGATTAATTTTCCATTAAAAAAAATTTGAACTACGTAAATCGATGGGAAATGAGCCCACCTTTCACCTGGTTTTTGAGTTTTTGCGCGACGACCAATAGAACCTGAGATATTCCCAAAAAAGTTAATTTTTTCGATTCTCGGAAGGGGGACCCCTTCAAGCCTTGACCGAAAACTCGAATTTTCACAGAAATAAAAAAAAAATAATTTTGACACATGTATTCTTACTAAAATTTCCTCAGCTTCCCAATGGAATCA
>JABSMS010014577.1:0-12510 GCA_018902275.1 Aleiodes sp. PSUC_FEM 10030003
CTCATATATGATCCATATAGGAGAGGTATACGTCATATATGTGTCGTATAATTCAGAGATTTCTCGCATATAAATTCATATATAATTTTCCGTGGGGGGTTCTCGCAAATGAACGGAATGTTTGAGCGTGTTCCTGTGAAAGAATGGAAAGGAACGAAATTTTTGAGGATGCTCTCGTGAAGGAACGAAAAGGAACGAAATGTTCGTAGAAGAACAAAGGGGAACAAAATGTCACCCGAACGTTCTCGTGAAAGAACGAAAAAGAATGAAATGGATGACCTCGACGGAACCAATCTTAAATCCGCGCCACACTGTTCCACGATACGGGATTCATCCAGAGGCAGCGCAATTCATCGTAAAAATGCAAACCATGTTGAAGGAAATATTTTCTGGGTTCTGCATAACGTATGAGTGATTTTAAACATTACGAAAATAAACTCAACAACTTCCCCGAATTATTTCATCACTTCCTTACGTTCTACAGTGCTCACGCGTCAGAACATTTCCCACAATCATAGAAACTAATCGAGTCAATAGATCGTAACATGAGCGACATAACAAACATTGAAGGCACTCTGCACAGGACGATAACAAATATGACTTCATCACTGAGCATGTTAGAATATATATAATCCCATTGGGAAATGAATCAAATGCCACTGAGTTTGATGCTTACGCCAACATGACGTATTCTGGATATGCGGTAAACTGTCTATCGCCCAGATGTCTCCAGTGGTGTACGATGAATGAATAAATAATGAATTTGAAGTAGACTACTGGAATTGGAAGTTGAATGTAAAAGTAGAGTATGCCTCACAGTTTCTATTCACCCAGGGGTATCATCTTTAAAGACAGCATCTCACTTAAAGTAGAGCAATCGAAAAACGAACTCACAGTAAACTCCATTCCAAAGTTTTAGTAACCAAAGTCACTGGTTCAAATTAAGTTTGAAGGAATGAAGTGAATATCGTCAATGTTTGTTCAATTGATTCTTGAAAATATTCAAGTTTGAAATGCAGCTGAAATTCCATATTAATTCAATCATTCTACTATATTATTCTTTAATCAAAATGAGGGAAATTTTCAATCAAAAATAATTGTCTTCTACATTACAATTTACGATTCTCCTCGGAACAAAAAAACTCAATTCAAACCGTAAAGTTCTTATTCTTATTCTTCCACTTAAGTAGGAAATTGGAAACGGTTGTTTCCTGAAAAAAACCAATTGCGAGAAGGTAAAAAGTAAACATCTCGACGTAAATGAAAAGGCAAAAAACTTAACATTGCTTCAACGTGAAAAGATAAAACGAAAGAATAACACAACTGGATAATATAGTAAATGAGTAAAAATCCTTTAATGAGCTATACGGTAGAAGAAAAAAAGTACAAGAAGAGGTGAATCAGGGGATCAAGAGATTAAATGGGAAAGAGAGGAGAGAGAAAATTTTCCGAAGGTGAGAGCCGGAGCGATGCTCCATCAACTTGAACGATAAGAAAAAAAAGCGGATATCGGCAAATACTGAGTGGTTTTTCTCATAGAAATCCTTTTTTTCCAGTGAGAAAATTGGAGAGGATTATAAATACAGAATTTTGAATGAACTCAATTTAATTCAATTAAAAGAAATAAACGGTGAAAATTGGATTCTTTAGTTTGAATAGTCCTTATTTCTTTTCACCTATTATTCATGAAAAAAGGAACGAAATATTTGAGAATGTGTTTGTAGAAGAACGAAAGCAAACTAAATGTTTGAGAACGTGTTTATGAAAGGACGAAAAAGAACGAAATTGCTAACATCTCCATAAACAAGAAGGAACGAAACATTTGAGCCGCTTTCTGTAATAGAACGAGGAGGTACTGATTATTTGAAAACGTGGAAGAACAAAAAGGAACTAAATTTTTGGGAACGTTCGAATAAAGAGAGAAACGGAACAAGAATTTTGAGAACGTTCTTGTAAAGGAAGGAAAAAGAACTAAATGTTTGAGAACGGATTTGCCAAAGTACAAAAAGGAACGAAATGTTCGACAACGGGTTTATCAAAGGACGGAAAGAGGAAAAGTTTGATAACGTGTTTGAGAAGAACAAAATGGAATCAAACATTGAAGAACATTCGGAAAAAAGAACGAACGAGAACGAAATTTCTGAGAATGTTCCAGTGAAAGAATGAGAAGGAACAAAATATTTTAGCGCGTTCCTGCAGAACAACGAAAAGGAATGGAATGTTTGAGAATGTGTCCGTTAAGGAACAAGAGGGGAAGAAACGTTCACGACCTTCTTTATGGAAGATTGAAAAAAAACAGGACATCTGCAAACACTGAGTGCTTTTTCTCCAAAAGCTCTTCTTATTTCAATGAAAAAATTGAAGAGGATCATAAATGCAGAATTTTCGAATGACCTCAATTTAATTGAACTGAAAGAAATAAATAATGAAAATTGGATTCTTTAGTTTGAATAATCTCATTAATCTTTACCTATTATTCATAAAAATTCTCCTAGCTTCAAACTTTATTAGAAGAAGTACTAAGTTTTGACGCGACTCAAGGGCTTACTATATTCCTCTTCACCTGGGGATATATAATTTCCTCATACACGTGAAAAGTGAAATTGCAATGCATTACAACGTATTCCCTACGACAGTATCATAATTAATGCAGATTGCTGACAGTCATAGGATTCGGAGAATTTTACACCGAATAAAACAATAATTAAGTTATATAGAACTATGTAATTTTCGTGAACTACTGAATTTAGGTCACGTAAGTTATGCATGACTGTTTTATTTCTCGAAATGAAATTTTTTGAAATTTCCTTGATTTTTTTCTCATTTTTTTTCTAGAGAATGAAGAAAGTTTTTTTGTGAGAATTTATTCATCTCTTGAGGGAGAAACAAGAGAAATGCTAGAATTTCGATGTTTACTCTCATCGTGATAAATTACGGTGGGAAAACTTTCATTTTCAACTTGAATTTTCAACGTATGAAGGAAAAAAAACAATGTATTCATTCACCTCAATAATTTATTATCTGATAAAGTCCATCAATTTTTCTTTCCCAACCAAAAAAAAATTCCCTGAGGATTTCACGAAGATATGTTCTTCACTTAAAAATATTATAGAACCTTTATAACCTTTATAACCTTTTTCCTTGATACACTTTATATCTTTTATCTTTTCATTTCTATCATTTTCCATCCACCACTTTTGAAGAAGAAGAAAATAAGAAATTTTCATCGTCGTGATATAGTGAACCGTTGACCACACATATAACGTCATTCTCTATCCCGAGAAGCTATAGAAAAGAGAGTTTCTTTTCTTCGTCTTGAAAAGCGACTTAAGCTGTGTGGCTTGGATCTTGGAAAATGCGACGATGCCGCAGTCTCCAAAGAGCATCCCTCATCCCATTTTATCAACCTCTTCCTCTTTTTTTATTTCCTCACTCTTTCTTCGCCTCAAGTATTCTCAGAGCCATCCTTAGATATATTTTTTTCTCTATGCCTCCCCTCTTCCTTGGCCCTTTTTTCTTCATCTGTGCACCAACATTTTTCACGTGCCTTACGAACATCACTGAGGTTTTTTTTCATCCTTCATGCCTTTTCTTTTTTCGAAAAACTCTTTGACGAATTTTCATCTCAACCCTCTACCACATTCTTTCACTCCTTTGTAAGCACCTGACCTTATATATTTTTCTTTTGCACTAACACTTTCTCCATCATTGCGGAGATATAAATTTACCCTTTTGAGAAACAATTTTATCTTAAAATTAAAGTGGAATAATTTAAAGTGATGGATATTTTTAAGAATAAAGACTTTGTGGAAGGATAATAATACTTTTACTCGGAGCGATTAATCTTTCGATTGTTTTTAACAAAAATTTAAATACACACATGCGATTCTTATTCACCAAAAACATCTGCAATTGATTCTTGAGATTCATCTTATATTTTTTTTATATTACGTTACTGTCGAGATTATTTTGAGTTAGAGACAAAATTAATTGAGTTAAGACAAAATTATTATTGAATTCAATCATTTCGAATTCAATATTTTATGAAAAACTGAAGGACCATATGGCACATTCCACCAATTCTCGTTTCACAATTCGGTGGTCAATTTTTAATTTCATCACTCATCTCACAACTTTTCATGCGTACCAAACACAAGTCAGCGCATTTCTCAGAGACCTTCAACTTCAATGATAATCGAGATAAACATTGTTTGCATTTTTTCCTGTTTTACTGAAAGCACTTTTTTCCATATTTTTTGGTGGTCTTAGAACATCATTTATCGAAAAAAGCTCAAGAGAACTTTTTTCTGTAAAAGAGGTCAAAATTTTGAACAAACATTTTTATATTATCGTGACCACTTATTTTACTGAGAAAGTATGCTCGCCTTTGACCCTTCCACCTCTCCAATATTTTTTTTTCTCTTCCATTACAAAATCCATATATTTCTACATGTTGACCCGAATTTTCAAACTGGGGTTCGTTCAGGAATGGTGGGAAACAAATTAAGTTGACAAAATGTCACTAAATTTATTGATATGCCAGTAAAACAGAAAAAACACGAAGATTGTATACCATGGTTGCACTGGTTTTTGAGTAGGTGGTAGTTCCTGAACGCAAAAGGGCTTAGCGACTCTACGTTTTAGTTTATTAAATAAAAATCAGATTATATGTTAAGAATAACTTTTTTTTTTTAAAGGAAACATCTTGCTCTACTGAATACGCTTTCTATGAGTGTCCCTCGAATATTTCAAAAAAAATTTAATTCAAATTAATGGAGTTATTAACATCCTTCATTTCTCTCAATCCAATTTCGAGCCGTTTCCTTGCTTCAAAACACTAGATTTGTTGACCAGGCTTTAGTGTCTACATGGCAAAATGTGAGTAGGAAATTCATTGGACTCGATCTTAAATGTTCACAATGAGTTTTATTAAAACTTGAAAAAAAACGACAACAAACTTATAGTTTGAATGGTATTTTATATTTGGATACGGACACCATCAAATGTGAAGTTGTGTCCGCATCCGAATACACTACCTTCCATGTTTAACCTGAAAAAAAAGAACAAGAAACTGCCAAATTGGCGGGTGTGATTAAAAAATAAAAAATGATGGAAGAAAGAAGAGAAAAAAAGCAAAAGTAAAAACAAAAAAAGAGTCCTACAGTTGCACGACGAATGAAAATGGAAATCTTAGAGGAAACCATCGACATTAATGGTGAAATAACAGTCCTCGAAATGAATTAACGATACTCAAATAATTTGAAATAAATGTATGTTCTGTTTTATATAATGTTTATGAAATGTTTTAATGTTAAATAATAATTTTATTTAATTTTTCTTATAATTCAATTGAATTTTTTTCTACCAAACAATTTCTGTAGCATTTCTCCGGAAACTAACGCAATAGCGTTCGGATTTCAACATTGGACATTTTCAAACTTTCGAAAACCGACGCGTTACACTTTCAATTCAATTCATTTGGAAATCTCATTAATCGGTATAGATTGAGATTAAAATGAATATTTAGTCATTGGGAAACCTTCATAGATCAATTAAAGGCTGGTAGATTCGATATTTTCCGGAAAAATGATTAATTATGCATTATTGAAGTTGATAAAATCTTTTTACGTTCGAAAACCGGTGCAAAAATGGTATCTCGATTATCATTGGAGTTGAAGGTCTCTAAGGAATGGGCCGACTTGTTTTCGGTACGCATAAAAAATGGTGAGATTGGGTGATGAAATTAAAAATTGACCGCTAAATCTCTCAGACGAGAATTGGTGGAATTTGCCATATGTTTGCTATAGAAGTAAAGGGGCGCAAGTGCTAAAAAATACATCTCAAAACAATTTTAATGATGTATCGAAAACAAATGGATCCCAAAAAAATGAGGTAACAAAACGGCATAATTATCATTGTATAGAAAAATGACGAATTCAATCAATTTTCCCCCATAGTTGATGGCAAACCCCCATTTTTATGTTTTTACCTTCGAAATCATCCTTGGACCACAATTTTTATCCGATTGAAATTTTTTTTGTCAAAATCTTCGTTAGACTCCAAAGAATAGAGTCGAGCATCCGTTTTACGTTCCATGGAATAGATATTGAAAGAATTATATTTTTGTTCGCTTCACTGAATTGTTTTAATGACTTTTAAGGCCTAAAACAAGAGAATGAGAAATACAAAATACGAAAAAATAATTTTCTGGAACGCTAAATGAATACTAGACTTTATTCTTTGGAGTTTGACGAACATTTGACTGAAAAAATCTGAATCAGATAAAAATTGTGGTCCGATGATGACTTTGAAGCTAAGAACATGAAAAAGGTCATTTTACTATCAACTACGGAGATAAAGCGATTGAATTTGTCATTTTTCCCACTTTTTTTAAATGTTCCATCATATAACAAAAGTCATCCAATAAATACCTGCATCGAGCGAAGATCTTAAATTCACCGGGGTCCCTCCTTGGAGAGGCATAAGTTATAAAAAAGTTTGGCTGCCTCTCATTCGTTGATAAGAGAAGTGAATTCCGTTATGAAGCACCTTCGACGACCGCAAGGCCAACAAAAATGATACTAGTTTATGTAATAATTCTCTAACAATGCATTATCCATCACTATCACAGGACTAGACCAGATAATTTAATATTTTTATTTTTATTTTTACAGAGGAAGTGTTCAGCTCAAATAAAGCACTCTGGTTTTCCCCGAGTGGTAAAAAAATGGCATTTGGATACTTCGATGATTCAAAAACACCGATAATGAATATTCCATTCTACGGATTTCCAGGGAGTCTCTCATTTCAGTACACGTCATCTATACTAATCCACTATCCCAAGGTAAGCTGTAAATGCGATACCAAGTCGATCAAGTAATTCGAAAATATAGAATTTAAATCATCCGTACCCTCGTTTTCTCGTCCATTATTCCTCCATGTTTATCTCCATCTTCTCAACTCTCTCATTTACTTTCAACTTAAAACCAATGAAAGAAAATATATGCATAGTTGAAACACGTAACGAGGTTCAATGTAAAATGAAAGCTCACCACCAAGAATTGCACCTAGACATTTCATATCAAGTAACCATGGCGTTGATTCCATTAATTAAAAGGAGTTACACCATTCACTTGATTACCAAATGGCGTCAACGGTGAAACGTTTCGAATTATTCTCCATCTTTCACTGTTGATTTTCTTGAACGCTCTTGCTGCTCCTTCGGGATGAGTGAAATCGCGGAATGAATGATGAAGAATATAAATGCACGATGATAGATTGAAAAAGAAAAGGAAAGTGGAGGGAGAGGATAAAACTGAACACGTAGGAGAATGCATGAAGATCATTTCAGAATGTTTCGAAGTTTACTTGCGTGAGATTATGAACCGTGGCTTTACAACTTAGGCCGTGTACCAGCGTATCCTACTTTCTCACTCTGGATGTAATTTATTTATGTATGAAGTCTGATTAAACTTGAACACAGCACGCGCCCGACTCTTCTCATAATTTCTTTGAAAGAAAAAAATACATTCTTCATTTATCAACAGACTCAGCTGTACTTCTTATTATTCCATAAAACTCTGGACTGTTTCACGACGTTCAGGAGATAGGGTAAACGTGCGGTCAGGCACTGTAGCTTGGAAAGTTAGGCCGTGCGCATGGGCGCGAGTGTTTACGTCATAGATTGATATTATTTCGAATGAGAGTGATTCAATAAAATGATTTAGAATAATTAATATGTGAATAAGAAGGTAGATATCAGACGCTGTTTAATTTAGAATGTAAAACGAATGAGACGTAGAATAAAACGTTATATCTGAATCTCTGCATACGTCACACTGAATATACTTTTAATTACCTTAAAACAATTTCAATAATAAAAAAACGTAATATTTAATGAGAACTTTTCATTATTACTTGATCCCTTAAACTATCATCCGTTTCTTGCATTCTCTTTAATTTCTCCGCAATCGCACATAACTTTTGACTCCCACATATGTGTAACCCGCAGTTTTATTTCGACATCGTAAAATGTACTTCAGCCTATTATTTCAGCCTCAAATCGTAAATGAAAAAATACACTAGTAACACCTGTCGAGTCGTAAAGATATTCACGGTACATGCTCTTTTGTTTTCGTATTTATTTATGTTGTTTCTTTTTCCCTACTTTTTTTTCTACGCGTGTAATTTTCTTTGCTCTTCCGGTTATTCTTTTTTGTTCCTCTTAATACTTTTTCTTTTTACGAACATCATAAAAGCTACAAAAAAAAATACTATACACTCGTTTTCGTGTGGGTCACAGGCTTTCTTGCCAGAGCAGTTTAATAAAGTCCTCTGCTGTCGCCTTGGGTTACATAGCTCGCCTTTGCTCGTAAACTTTCGTGTTTTTGAGCGTTAAGGAGCTCTCTGATGCTCGTAAGTGAGACTCTTCTTCAGTTTTCGAGGGTAACACCTTATCTCAAACTTATACGCCGACAATTTCTTAACCGCATTCAATGTACTATACTTGAGATGATTTTGGAAAAAATTAATTTTACATTCTTGTAAACTGCCTTAGAAGAATGAAAACGTGGCGTGTTATTGTAAATGTATTTTATTACAGAATTTAATTGTAATTAAATTCGGTAGAAATGAGGGCATCTGGTGCAATGGTGGTCTCGGGGTGCTGCAGGGCTTTGAAACGTTGTTTCTTTGCGAAAAAAGTCAATTTTGTACGTGTCAACGAAGAAGTGGGAGAGAGGCGGCGGACTGTAACTAGAAATAGAGAATGAAAATTCGACGCGGAATATAGAAACCTCTACTCTTTTCCCCTCTGAAGAATGAATCATGAATAATTAAGTGACGAGTATTCTAATAATCATGACATACTGTTACCGCAATTGGTATCTCAAGTTACAAATAATTCACTTGAGTAATTCAAAAATTGCAATGCGTGTCTGTAGGAGTTGATAGGTTTTAAAATCACTTTCAGATTGAGTTGTTGAGGAGTTTATAATGAACACTGTTCGCTTTCCTTTGAGTTAAGACTGGTTAATACTTGAGTCGAAGGCAACGGTTGGTTTCTAACAAACTCATATTTTAATTTCAAATTTTCTTCAGATTCTTGAAGGATATTCTTGGTGGGAGGTAAAGGGTTTCTATTGGTGATAAAGGTTGAGTGGGGTTACAAGCGAGCAATGGTTGAAAACGAGGAGGACGTCTTTTTCTGTTTTTACTCTTGAGGTCTGGGCATTGTCATATGTTGGCCACTTGGGTGGTACGTGATTTTCTGCTACAAACGGTTTATTGTGGAATTTTCTTTTTTCTTTTCCTGTACAGAACACACACCATAAATAGGATTTTAATAGTTATAGTGCATTTTTACCTTCTTTATGATGGATATAATTAATTGCAGGTGAGGAAAGCGCAGAATTATACAAAAAAGTAATGATGACTTTGAAAAAATGCATTACCAGTTGATAGAACAAACTCGAGAGTATTCTGTTAGCAAAGTTAAATCCCCTGTAAAATAATTCAATAAGTTTTTTTAAGACTTATTCTTTTCACAATATGAATATCTATATATACTGATTTATCATCAATAAAAAACGTTGTTAATCAAGGCAAGACTAGAGCGTCAGACTAGGAACCTGATGATCAGGGGTTCAAATCCCACTAGGGCATCTGTTTTTCTAAAATGTCATTCTTTAAAAAAATCATAAGAAGATTTTAATTGAAAAAATTCAATCAAGTAAAATTGAATAATTAAATTCGAGAGAAAGAAATCTATGTTTGCAGAACAGGAACCGAGCGCAGGAACTTTCAATTACGCGTTGGGTACTCTTCCAACTGAAATCCAAAATTCTTCCTCTCAAATTTAATTTTCATCACCATGGGCGAAAAAGTAACATTTGAGATACGTCTCGCGTGCCTAAAATATCCCTTTTCCACAGATTATGATGAAAAATATCGTTCGATGCTCGTAGAAAAAGTGTTTTTCAGCTCGTGGGATTATTTCACTCGCCTTCGGCTCGTGCTATAAACTTTCCATGAGTCAAAACACGTTTTCCTGGATAAATCAAGGAAACTTATCCCTCAATCGAAATTTATCGAAAAAATTGATTGAGACCCAAGATTGAATGACGTCAATATAATATAAGCATCTCGCCAATATCTCATGGATGTTGAAGTTCGACATTCAGAATTCGTAGTGGGTAATTTCTTGACGAAGTGAATCCACAATTCTTGCAATCGAATAACGGTGGTTATCTTGACCTGAAGATAAATCGGTGAAATTTCTTTCGAAGCGAACGACGTAAGAATTTCCAACCGATCATAATTAACATTATAATAAAAGGAACACAGCTCCTACGTAATGCCAATTATTGCGAAATTACATGAATAGTATCCAACAGCGACGGACTATTGGAACGTGTCAGGGAATGCACACTTAACACAATACTCAAAGAGATATTTAGACCATTTACTTGAGTAAGCTTCCAACTCCATTCACACCAAAGTAAAAAATATACTGTTTTAATTTAATCTTGTTGAATAAACACTGAACTCGTGGGAATGCGAGTAGAGAACCACTGAATTATATTAGTGGCAGTATGAAGCAGAGAATTGTGAGTGTGACAGGAAGGAGAGGGCGTTTGGGGGAGGTATGTTATTCGTCTCCCCGCAGGCAGTTACCAATTCTAACGATTCGATTAACGCTGCCACAGAGGAGTCCCCATTAATGTGTTACTGCATCGAAACAATTTAATATATCCCCTGGGTTGTGTCGATTTACAAAATTAAACGATCTCTGCTGATTTTTCTTTTATTTACTGGCTTTGTTTTTCGTTATGTTTATTTATCTGCATCCGAATACCCAGAGTGTTCAATATAGCTTGTTTATGGAATCGCAAATAAAATGGTGGGATTCTGAAATGCGCAATTTGTGAAATATCGTGGAGAGATGTTCAGAAACGCTTTGAATTTTCACAAATCCTAAAATTAAATTTTCCAATACGTCACCTGCTGTCGCTACAGTTAGACAGATTCTCAAATGTGGTTAGCACTAAGTCAACTTTCTATGGATTCATAGGTAGTTAACTGGACATCAACTTTGGGGCTTTTCAACAGTTGGTTAAACCGACTGAAATGGAAGCTTCGTTTGGCTTGATTTATACATTAATTTAATTTGAAATATAGTGGAGTTTACGTTCTGCTCCGACAGTGTTGAGCAATGATTAATTACGTCTGGTTCAAACACAGCTCTCATTCTCCATTGAAGCAGATTAAATGGTTCTTAACACGTGAATTTTATGAATCTATGTACATTTCTGTGAAGGTAGCAATACTTTATCGTCAGTAGATAAGGATGATTTTATAAAAGGATGCGTTTGTTCAATTTTTAGAACGATGAGACGCATATGCATTGTAGAAGTTCGATGATTAACTATTGATTACGGTCAGGGTTATCACAGGTTTTATTCCCATTTTTTATTCTCTTAAACAATGGTTTTGGGAGGAAGAATTTACTGAGTGACCTGCGAATGAAAACCTGCAGTGAACTTCTCAAAGATGGGAAAAAGTCTCAATGAGGAAGAAAAAGAGAACTTCAGATATATTTTCCATGCCCTTCAAAGTTATTTTTCTATCTTCCTGAAGTCTTCATATCTTCTCCACTTTAACCTTCTGAATTACATGCTGATAATGGCACAAGTATTTATCAGCAATATTGACAAGATATATTCTCTCAATGTTGACCCAATTAACGTTTAAATAATATTTAAAAATTACAGAGTGGCACAATCAATCCAGCCGTGAAGCTATTCTACGTTGATCTCGAGAAAGTAGTAGCGAGTGGTGGTAACAACGTAAACCTAATTGAAATCGAGCATCCGCCGCAGTTAGCCAATTCAGAGAGAATACTTGCTGCTGTTGCTTTTCCTACTGAGAATCTAGTGTCAGCCACCTGGATGAACAGAGTACAGAATCAAGCGTATTTCCACGTCTACGACATTGAGAACTTTGTCTACAATACGGTTAGTACATGTCCAAGACATTGAAATTGTAGAAACACTCCATGAGTGCAATAGACACTTGGATAATGCAATACAATCTCTACTGAACCTGTTTTCACACTCTAACCCAAAGTTTCCATCAACAGCAAACAATTGAGTCATGATTGTTATTGACATTAAATGTAATACAAATGGTTTTTTCAGGCGCTCGAGTATGTCGAGAAACATGGTTGGGTTGAACAATTTGAACCGCCACATTTCACAAGAGATGGAAGTGGATTTCTTCTCACTCTACCTCAGAAACAGTTGGACAATGACTACTGGTCGCATTTGGTAATGGTGACAAACACAACTACCGAAACACCGAGAATTCGTGCATTAACTTCCGGTACCTTTGTAGTCACTGAAATTGTCGGATGGGACGAGGACAACTACCTCGTGTTAGTACTTATATACATTGTATACACACACACACACACACACACACACACACACACACACACACACACACATATAT
>JABSMS010014588.1:0-12509 GCA_018902275.1 Aleiodes sp. PSUC_FEM 10030003
ATGTCGGTGAAATTTATGCGGAATTAATCAGAATTCTGAAACTACTTGATGTTGAACCACTGCAAATTTGTTTGCCTACTAAAAATGATAAATTCATGCTCGCCATTTATATTCCGAGTGATCCGCAAATTATTGATGCTGCTGTTGATGATGATGAAATTAATTTGAAGATATCGGTTTATCGGAGGGTCATTGAGACTCTGTTGGATTCGATCCGTTACTGAAGTTTTTGAAATTGTTTTTCATTGAATTAAATACGGAATTCAGAATTCTGGGATTAAGTAGGAAATTTTGCGGAAATATTGTTTCAGAATTTCGAGAATATCTCGGGAACGAGAGGGTTTAGGGGAAAATGTCAAGAAATATTTTTTTGAGAGAATTAAATTCTGTACAAAAAAGGTTTCTTGATAAATTCTCGTAAACTTCGTCGTTTCCGAGATATTTGAGAAATAAACTGAGTGTGAAACTTGATCTTCATTACTTTATTACTAGATTCTGTAAAAAAAAGTTTTTAAATTAATGAAGGAAGAGAGTTTTTAGTTTCAAGTTTCTTGAAGCAAAGTTCTTTTTTTCAGAAAAATAAAAAAATGTTGAAACAACTATTTTACGATGTTTCTACTTGACAGTGAAGAACTTGGTTTTTATTATAATAAAAAAATGAAAGATAATTTCGTTTGTAATATCTTAAGATTAAGCAGTGCTTATTAATTAAGATAATTTTCTCATTTTTGTTATCACTGGAACTTTAAACAAAATTTATAATGAAACATTTAAGAAAGTATGAATATCTTCAAAATTAAAGTGTTAATATTTATTTTCTCAATTCTATTTATGTTTAATTCAATGTGAAAAATTCAGTTATTTAATTTACGTGAAAAGCCATTCAATTCTTTGATGAGAAATGACTTAATTAAAAATTTTACCAAGTAAAATTTGTATCACAACTTAAGCCAAGTGAGAATCTCACCTCTCAACCATGAAGTAAGAGGGCTTTTACTGTATACAAAGTGTATCTTTACGCTGTTTGTGTGTTAACTTTCCCCTCATCTTGTTTAGTGTCACTGTCTTCATTTGTCAAGCGTTAATGCAGTCTGACTTGAATCAGAAGGGAAATCTCGTTGAATGAGGATAATTAAACAGTTAAATTTCATGGTGAAGAGTGGGGTAAAATGGGCATTCCACTGAAACTGTCGAGAATTTTTTTTTTCATTTTATTGAAAAGTTAACGAGATTTGGAATGGAAAATACGTCCAAGTATTGAGTTCTGGATTTTAAAAAATCAATTTCACCTTTTTAACATTCAAAAATGAGTTTTTCTGAAAAAATCTCCGATTTTAATTTTCATAGCGCGAACGTTCAGAGACTGATGGAAAAGTGGACTCATTCGACATCGAATTTGGGTGGTTTTGAATCATTCTAAAACGATTTCGTGTTAAAAAAGTTGAATAGTCGTTTAAACGAACGAAATTAGTGCCATGTCACCAACGTCAATGAAAAAAATTCCAGTCATCGCCAGAAAATGTTTTAAAAATGTTTTGTAGACCATTGTTCTTTAGGCGGGCGTTTTCGATAACGCTGGAATACTCCGTTAACCGCCGAATATTCGAGAAAATGACTAAAAATAAATTCTGTTAAAGCTTTCCATCGGAAAAGTTCTCAGTTCGTTGATGAAATCATTGGGGAAATGGTATCTCAAATAATTTCAGTCATTCTAAGCGATTTTCGCTGCACAAAACCACTCAAGTTTTAAAATAAAGTTCAATGTGGCTCGTTTCACTCCTAGTTTCCATTCTGCCTCATTCTTCCCTTCGTTTATTCATTTTTTAACTCTTTTATATTCAATGGAAAATGATAAATTCGAGTTAGAGACGATTGGCATAAAGAATAAAGTTTGAAAAATTATGAGAACGTGAATGTTAGAAAAAAAGAGATATAAAAGTGGGGAATCGATGCGGGCGTACCAGCCTGTCTGACCTGACCCATTTATTACTACTGAGACACAGGGGAAAGAGAGAATTCTTCGTTTTCTTTCTTCTCAATTTTCTTTTAGTGTTTAATTATTATCGATGATTTGCGACTCGTCTTTATTCTGGAGATTGATCGTTGTGAATATTCATAGAGAATATTTGGTCGCAAATACGGTCGCATTACCTCAAGTTTCGATGAATAATCAGTATGTTCGATAATTAATACTTTAAAAAAATGACGACAAAGAATTATGGAATAAATTCTGAAAATATTTGAAAAATATGATTTTCAAGATCCAATCAAAAAAATCTCAAATTCAAATATTTTTCAATCCTTCTTCGAGAATTGAAATCCCGAAAAAATTACATAACAATAAAAAAAACTTTTCCTGTGATGCGAAGAGACTCCAGACTATCACGTAGATAGGAAAAAATAAGTGAAAAAAACTACATTTCCTTCGTTTTCTTTTAACCCCTACCGAACTGAGGAGGAAAGTGCCAGGCCTCAAATATACATGAACATGGTACTATCTTATTGAATTTCCCAAGCGGGCCAGTATACTCCTCGCACTCTTTCTCTTGGGCCGTCAACGGTGTCGTTTCCCTTTGGAGCACACAACGCTCTCTTACTCGTATATATTCACTCGTTTTCCTTACTTCCTCGTTTCCTGTTACTCTTTGTTCATATATACATATCGAAGTAGAGGGGGGCTGACTTCTTCAGTGCGTTTTGTACGATGTTGTAGGGGCGCACGTGCTACTTTGGAGTAAGGAAGATACGTGACTGGGTATAGCCTGTCTCTTCTCTCGAAGTAAAAAGGTTAAATGAAAAGAGAGAGACGGGGAGCCTTTTTATTCCAATGGGAATTACTTCAATGTGGAAATTTACCTCAAGGTCAGGAAGTTTTACGTAAGAATAGTATACTCTTCTGTGAATTAGTTATATTTTTGTTAATGAATTTATCATTGGGTGGAAATTATTGAGGTTATGTATTTGCTAGTCCCAATGACAAAATGGCTGACATTAAATGATTTTAAAATGGCGGGGATCTTTCATTAGCGATTTTCTTCATTTGGAGTGAGTATAATTAAGATTTTTGAAAAATCTAAAAAAATTCAATCTACATTCATTTTTTCATAAGAATACTAACTCATGCCCTTTTATTATTCAGTAAGAAAAAAATGGCACTTACGCTCTTTTGATTCCAACACTTTATACATCATTAACAATTCCACTTATTATTCTTTCGAATAGATACGAAATAAGCGATAGAACGTTCAAAGTTAAATAAAATTTGCGTCAACTTTCTCCAAGAAATCGTCACATGCATTTTTCCGCAAGAAAAAGTCAGAAATACAGGAAAAGTTCAATCAAAAAAACCCATTTCCCTCGGATTCCAAGTTATTCTCTACAAACTGACGGCAAAATAATTATCTCTCTCGCCCTTTCACAATTTAATTCCGCCAAGGAGATAATTACTTGATAAAAAAAAACTAGTAACAAAAGGCACACCTGAATAAAATTTCCCCAAGAATACAAAACCAGTTGAAAGGTTGTTTTCACAGAGTAAAACATAAAGTTTCACGACATAAGATAATACCACGTTTTACCTCATGGGAGATAGAGGACCGTGAAGTTTTTAGCGAGACCCATGGGAGACATGAATTATTACTAAAGGGATAAGGGTTATATCTTCTAAATACGTGTAGGCCATGGTTTCTCCTACGTATGGGAGGAAGAGTCGGTTCCTGTATAATACAATGCGTAAACATTAAAAGTCCGAGAGTAGATGAGAAAGGTTGCGTATCGATTTGCGATGTATAGTAACATTAGCGAGATACTTCCTGTTTGCCACATGGCTCCTTGGAGGATATTGGCGTTTGGGCTACTGAACATTAATGCCCCTCTCCCTCCATCGGCAGACTACATATATATTTTCAAAGGCCCTCTGCAGTAATCGATAATGGAGGATCGTGGAAAACTACCCAGATCCTCATTCTCTTCCTCTTTCACCTCCTTCATTGCCTCCCTCCCCTCACTCCTTCGCTGTGTACTGACTGGCATGAACTATCCAACCTCCTGGATCCTATATCTTTCCAATGTCGTTCAACTATATACCCTTCAAGGCAATAGAGTCCTCTACGACTATCCTTCCCCATGCTTTCACTGTACTGTCGTTCTGGACGCGTTGGCTCGTTCATTCATGGCACGTTGTTCGAAAACCCGTCAGCCTAGACACGCTTTCATCATCAATTTTCCAATGGAAAAACTTTCCAATCGCATTTTCAAATGCATCATTTACGACGACTATTG
The DNA here is from genome assembly GCA_018902275.1 of Aleiodes sp. PSUC_FEM 10030003. Classification (NCBI taxonomy): domain Eukaryota; kingdom Metazoa; phylum Arthropoda; class Insecta; order Hymenoptera; family Braconidae; genus Aleiodes; species Aleiodes sp. PSUC_FEM 10030003. Next base: position 4,282 of record JABSMS010014588.1, read on the forward strand.
TCTTGGGTTACTCCGAGGTAATTACTTTATTTTTAATTAGTTTTGTCTGGAATGCTGGTAATGAAGTGAGAGGAAATTTGGGATTTTTTTTGTCGGGATTCAGTGGTAAGTTAGGAAAATTTTATCTGGTAAATAGTATATACTGACTTACTCAGTTAGTATTTTATAACTTATTTTAAACGCTCTTTTTTCATCTAATTGTGATAAGAGCGCTGCCTTCAGCGTTTCTGGAACTACAAATTTCGTGTAGTGACGTCACAAACGTTTTTTGAGCTGTTCGAAAGTTTGATCTTTAATTATTAATTATGCAGTAATTAATTGTCGTTTCGATTAATCAACATTTTTTTGCACATCATTTTCGGGGGAAATTTCTTTTTCCGTAATTAGTGCATGCTCCATATTTGAAAACAATTTGAATTCTGAAGTTCATTGTTTTGAATCGACTCTTTTCGTACTTTGCAATACATTGAATTTGAAAAGTATCCTTTTCGTTTATTAATTCCATTCGTCTTTCTTCTTTGAAAAAAAATTCTTTATTCGAGTGAAAAATATCTTTTAGGAAATTTAATAATCCTGTATCTCCCGGTCAGTTTAAAAACATCGAGGCAATTTTCTTGAGTGTAGGAATTACGTTTCTGTTATTTTCACTTGTTTCAGAGCGCATAACGAGTTTGTTAATCCATTTTTCTCCAGTTTTCATTCATTTTTTTTTAATTCACTGAGCATCAAAAATTTTTCCACATCGATGGAAAAATTTGTTAGAGTAAAAAATATGTATATTTATAATCGGATTTTGTCACAGAATGAACAAGCACAAAAGATAGGAAAAAGGAGGAAAAAATAGATTTAAAAAAACTACACCAATTATTTAAAAAGCTGAAATTTTACATAAAAAAGTTGTACAGTGATAGTCATAAATTTAGTTGGTTTTTTGAGTCGTAACTCACTGGGGAAAAAAATATTTTCATCTATCGGCTTATCGTAGAGAACCTAGAGGAAAATATAAATTGTTTTTTCCTACGTTTTTTTGTGATTTTTTGTTTCTTGTTTTCAGACTTGAAATATTGAATGAAGGAGCGAAAATAAAGTCAGACTATTTTTTTAATTTCAAAATTCTTCCAATTTACATGAAAAGGAATTGAAAAAATTTATTGACATCTTACGAATATTTTTTGATGAATAAAAATTCATTTTCTCATCAAAAGAGTCATCAGTAAAAATTGAAAGTCATTTCACTGACATGAACAATGAAATTTTCATTTTTTTCATTGGTAGTATCACAAATATATTCGAGAATGATGAAAAAAAAATTTCATGGCATTTGAATCAACTTCATCATACTAGTGTTCCTCCTTTAAAAAAAAAACCTTGCTGGAGTACTTGGATTTTCTTACATACAAAAAAGGGGATCATCCCTTAAGGGAGTTCAGTGGGTACGTAAATTACTTCGGTAATATGTCGGAGACAATGAGGTTCAGGCGACCTCATCATGAAACCACCCAACTTCCGAAATATTCACAAGAGAATTCCGCTAAAAAAATTCGATTCATCTTCCTCTCCCACTGCATTACTGAATTAAATAATTTTCAATGCATAGAATAGTTTGAATGGAGCTTTAAAAAAATAATCCGCCGAGTGACTTGAATTCCTGTCAGTTTATAGAGTGTCGTTGGAATTTCAACATAAATCAGTCGTCTGAAATGGTCAAACGGGGAAATTCTGAACACAGAACGGTGAGCCCCTCTTGTTGAGTTTCCAAGTGAAAGAGAGAGGGACATAGAGATATATGTGGCACATATACACTGGAATCACCAGGCCGTAACTCGGTCTCCGGGACATTTCTCGACTCTGAACTTTTTCCATTCTTTTCATTTGATCCGATTTTTTGTTCTTTCAATCACTCACTCGCAAATGAGTGAATATTAGAGTATTCTCATGCTGGACTTTTAATGAGAATATTTTAATTCTTTGAAAGAATGGATTAAAAAAAAAATCATAATTCATAGGAAACATTATTCTTCAGAGGTGGATAGAAAAGTTTTTCAAATTCACGTGAATTAATAAAAATGAAGGGAAAATATTATTTGAAGAAAATCCGTGGAATCAAGTCTTTGTAGTATCTACATTTAATTTATATATTTTTTTAAATTCTCATCGCAACGAATGAAAAATATTCTTTGGTCATGGTCGGATGCTTTTCCTTTGTTAAGTCATGTTTTCAATGAAGATTAAATGAAAAAAACACGAAAATTCTCAACTAATTAGATAAAAACTTGTAGAATTATTTCCTCTCCAAACATTTCGTAATTTTTTTATTTTTCAATTAATCCTGGAAAATCCCGAATTTCTCGAGATTAAAAATTACACGATGAATAATCGTCCACTTTTAGTCTTTCCATCATGACAATGATTATCTCCAGGGTTTATTAACCCGCTGATTAATTATGCCTCTCATAACGAAAAAAAAAAATGAGCTTCATGAAGAACGAAGATAAATGTAACCATGTGCAGCCAACTGTACGTAAAAATCCAAGAGTCAGGATGACTGGGACAACCTTCAAGATCTCTGTGAAAAAAAGGGGGAGACAGGAAAAAAATTTGCTCTGAAGCCAACAGAAAGAAACTGTGTGAACTCGTTGGAGAAACAGCATCAGGAACAAATTGTGGTAACGCCATTTTTTCCACTGAAAATTCGTTAAACCGACAAAGAAAAAATACGTGATTTGCCTCGCGAATTAATCCTCAAAAAGTTTTGTACGGGGAATGAAATGATACATTCACGTATGTAAAATCTACTGCAATATAATTCACACGTCGTCCCTACTCAACCTACTAACTTCGTTACAATCTGTCCTTTTCTTCCTTTATCTCTCTCTTACCCTTTATTCCCAATTTTCCGTCTCGCTCTTTCACTCTTTTTTCACGGATGCTGCCTCCGATTCCCGAGAAAATATTTCGCACCTCTTGGAAAACACGTCCATCCTTTAACCTCCACCCAATCCACATCCATACACGACCTCGTTTTATTCTTTTATGTTCGTTTTCTTTTTATATCCATCTCTCTCTCGTTGTTCTTCCGGAGTATACATGAACGCGCGGCCCCGTATCTTTCGTGAAATAACGCGCCTCGGATAAGCTTAAAAATCGCGTATTTCTCTGGGTTATATCCGTCCCTTTGCAGGTATTCGACGGTGCATGAAATAATGGTAACTTTTTTACGGTAATATATGTGGTCAAAATTACATACAGCTTCTTTTCATCCAATTTTTCATGATTCTTTTACTTTTTACGGGAAATTCTTTGGTTTATGGTTCATAAATTGATGGTGTTATAAATGTGAATGAGAATTTTTTTAAATATCATTTATTCATTGATTTTTTTAATCTTATTTCGAGAAGAACGTTCAAGTTACTTTAGCGCGATGGCGGAAATTTTGTTACGCCGATTGCTCATTGGCCACTTTTACTTTCACCGGGAAAATTTGAATTCAACGGAAGATTTTCGTTTTATTCCGCACGAAAACATTAGTAAAAGCATTATAATTTATTATTGATATTAAAAATTGAGAATTTTATATCGCGAAAACAGAAAAAAAATATTTCCATGATTTTCGAAATATCTCTGAAAATATTCGGCTTAGGACAATTTATCAAAGGACCTTTTTTTGAGAATGAATTTTCGTGAATCCATTAGATTCCGAAATATTCAATGATAAAGCAATTAGCAGACATGTGCCAATCTTGTGCATTTTTAAAAATAAATGATAGTTTTGAAAAATCCATTAAATATTCACTTATCGATTTTTAAATTTTCTACATGTGCACATTGATCATGTCTGAAAAAAATCAATAACTTATTTTCTATAATTGCATTTATATGATTTTTTAATACCGTGAATTTAGAAAATGAAGAGGACAACTTCGAGCCATTGAAACGTCGGCGGTTTCCCAAAAGAAAACATTTGCTTTCAATCGATCAGTAATTGGACCGAATAAATGGAAGAAATTAGAAATAATCAATGAATGAATTGCTTTTTCTTCATTAAAAGAATTGTTCGGGAAATTGTTCTTGGAGGTCCATTAATTATCTCCATCAAGCAAGAAATATGACATTAATCTTCATAATTTCTGAATACCAATTACTTGCTGAATTTTCAGCCCTTTTATTTTTCGCTGGTTTGAAACGACAGAATGAAAAGTGATGAAAAAAAAGAGCAACAGTGTCGTTTTAAAATCCCCAAGGGTGCCATTGAGTGAATCAACGTTTTCTTCATTAACGAGAAGCCAAATAGAAAAGCTGAGGGTAAAGTCCTCTCAGTTACCATATTCAATAAATTTTACCCGTAATTCCCCGTTTAATTGACCCCTCGGCCTTTTAAAAATGATTTTTCGTGTATCAATTTCGAATTAAAAATAAGTATGGAGGAAAATAATTTTGATTAAAATTGGAAATCATCACGCACACTGAGAAAAAAATACTACACTGTTATCGAATTATTATGTAAAATTAAACAGAAAATTTTTTAAATATTCAGCAGACTTCAGCTAACTTGAAATCTGAACTAAAATTAAAATTGCGGTTTGGAAATTTAATTTACATATTCATATTGAATTTTCAATTTTTTTTAACCGTGAAAAATGACTTTTCAAACATAATTAGTTTTTAACGAGAATTGAAATTGCGATTTTGAGTTTTAATATTCAATTTTCAAGTTTTTTTAACAGTGTAATGTAAATTATTGCAAGAAGATATTTAAGGGCTATGAAAAAGACAGTCGAAGTGCGTAAAACAATTTTTTTAGTATCAATGACTGAATAAACTGAAAAAAATACGTTCAAAAAAATATTTAATCACATTTATCTTCAAAGTCTCAATGATTCGCAAATTTAATTACCCATGAAATGTAGTAAAACGAATGATAATTAAAGAAAAAAGAAGTACGTGAAATCGTGTTTTTTTATTTGAGGCGAAACGTAAAATGGAATAGAGGATATAGGGATGAAGCAACTACCATAAAAACTTGATTAATTAAACATGTCGTGTGGCGACGACTTTTATAGATGTGGTACGTAATTTTGGCGTAGTTGTGACACGCTGTGGACTTTGAAGTAGTCTCGTGTTTTTTGCCCTTTAAATCTTTAATTTCGCTGAAAAAAAGCGTCGTTTCTTTTTCTGAATTGAAACATTTAATATCCGTAATGAAGTTTTTATGAGATATCTCGGAATCGGAGGAATATCCCTATATTCCTCCGATTGAGTTGATTCCCATAAGAACCTGCGCATGAGAAAACTTCTTATTTATTCAATTTCTCGAAAGTTATTACTTTTAATTTTTTTCAAATTTTCAAATTCTTTTTTTTTTGAAAAGAGCTAGAATTTTCTTTGAACATTGAAAAAATTGTTTTTTTTCAATTAATTTTTTTCCGGATAAATACGTTAGATACTTCAAATTGGACGACTCACCCTACCGAGCTAAAAATATTTGGACTTACGTCTTTTGATACGATAAGTTCGCACCTCTCTCATTAAAAAAAATTGGAAAACCCAATTAATTACGTAAATTAAATTTAACCGCATGAATTATCGGGATTCATCAAACAAAATGTATCAACTGATTAAACTCCATCAGATTATGTTTCGTGTCTGATCGGCATAATCATTAGATTTATTTAATACAGTGATTTAGTTATCGGAAAAATGTTTTAATGAGAGGGGAGAAGTTGATATTGAGTAAAATGTATTAAAATATTCATTGGGTTAATGGCGAATTTGGATAATCACGCGTTTGCTCTAATTTGTAAATTGCAAAATCGAATTTTCGCACGCAGTTTAACGATCCTGGGGCAGTTTAATCGCTGAAACACCCTGCTTTGTATTTATGAAGTTTTTTTTTCTACGCGTAGAAGAGACTGGGGAGGAATGAGGGTGGGAACAAATGGGCTGGCTTATCTACTTTCGTGACACTTTTTTTTCGGGGATTTAATCTCAATGAAAAATTTCATGGGGTTCTATTTTCTATTTTTAAAGTGGATTATCACGTGTTCAAAAATGTTTTATTGATGATTTTTATTGGGATAATGATATTGTGTTAATGAAATTGTTTTAATGGATTTTTTATTGTTTTAAGGAGAATTTATTTGATTTGATAATTAAATTTAATTATCAATGATTTTTATGTTCGAAAGATTTTTGAATAATTTTTTCTATTTGGTAAAATAATCCGAGGAATTTCGTTCAATTTATAATACTGATATTCCGGTAGTATAATCGAATTCGCTTTCCGTGAGACGATAATAATTTAATTAATATTTAATCATCTTCGATTACCAATTTAGTTGAAATTTAATTATGCCTCGCTACCGAAAATAATTTTTTTTTCATCTCAATTTTCCAGGGGTAATGACTATTTAATTTCGGTAAGTATTGGAAATTTGATTTATTTATTAAGATTCATTTTCTTCTTCACATTGAGCGAGTGGATAAGAATATTACGTGATTCACATGTATGATGTGAATGCTGAAAGCCATTGGGTAATTGATCACATCGAATTTGTCGATTGAAATTACACCCGTGGCAATTGAACTTGGACAAACTTTAATCCTGAATGAAAGCCGGTGATTCAAACGTGGCTTCAATTTGTGTTCACTCATTCAAATAAAATTGAAAAAAATAGAATGAAGTTAAATAAAGCGAATAAAATGAATGAAGCGTTTTACTTTTATTGGGTTTCTTTTTTGGTTGAAAAAAAATAGTTTTTTTCAACGGAAAATGAGGAAATCCATTATTATGATGTTTTATTGGTTTTCATGAATTGAAATTTTCTTTTCGGATGCAGTGATTAAAAAATGGAGAGAGATCATTTTTTTTTTAGATGAAGTCGATGAAATTTTGAAATTTTTATGGTTCTACACTGTTGAAAAATCATTGCTGAAAATTCAACGGAAAAATATTGAAATATTCAACCAACTTCAGTTAAATTGAAATTTCACGAAATTTATGTCTTGAAGAATCAGTCCGAATATATTCGCAATATAATCCTCTAAAATTTTCCGAATAATTCCATTTCCCACCAATGAAATTTTCAAAAACTCAAGTTTATTAGAATGCAAATTCTTCAAAAAAAATTGAAAATCAATTCTTCATAATTTTCAAATTATCTTCTGAATATTTCAAAGAATTTCGGTCTTATAAAAATTCATGAAACCTTTTTTTTTTTACTTTCTTTTCCAAACCCATTAATTCCAAAAATATTCTAAATATAATTCGCCTGAAATTTTTCGAATGATTTCACTTCGTTCGTGCTCTCGTGATTTTCAATATATTAATTCTCCCTTTCTTCAAACAGGAATAAGCAACAAGAGCGGAAAACTCGGAGCAATGAATTCTCATAACACTAGCCATTGATAATCTCATTGAAATAAAAATAAACGAAAAATTGGACATCTGGCGCAATCTCCGAACTAGTTAACGCGTGTTCGTTTGTGTCTCTTACATATCGTATATAAACCAAGCCGATTTAATTGGCTAACTTGATGGTACCATCGATCGAATTTTATGCCCAGTACTCTACGAGGGCAATATAATGCGAATCGAATATCCCGTGTAGCTTTTATTATCATTGATCCCATATAACGTTGATCGCGACGATAAAACATTATCGCATTCAATTCAGATTGTATTCTCTTTTTTTTTAAATTCTTCTTTTTATTATTACAACGATTATTTATTGGTATCATTCGTGTATCGATTTCGGCGAAACGAGAGTTAACTTCAACGTTAACACGATCTACACGTTATGGGAGAATATTCATAGCGATAGGGGATGATGAGGTTCGATGAACCCGTGGGGTAAAATGGATTTTTTCATTAAAGTTCCTGAGATAATTTTTTTCAAGAATTTTTCATTGAAAATCGCGCAAAAAATTACACTGCTAAAAATTATTATTTAAAATTCAGCGAAAAAATATAGAAATATTTAACAAATAGTAAGCTTGAAATTTCATAAAAAATTATTGATTAAATTTTCATTAAATTATGATTTTTCGCACACGTTTGATGTGGATTAATCAATGAATCGATGAAATTTTAGGAAATTCTTGAAAATTCAAAACTATTAAGTTGAATTTTCGATTAACAGAAAATTCAAGTTCATTCATCATTTAATTTTTTATTCGTATTTGAAAATTTGAATTACATGTCAAAAAACTTAAAAATCATATAATTCTTG
>JABSMS010014599.1:0-12501 GCA_018902275.1 Aleiodes sp. PSUC_FEM 10030003
TTATACATTTTTAAATATATAATCAATATATTCTTCACATCTAACCCTGAAACTATCGTGCTTACCTTCACTCATATACAGGATGGCGACTGTATCCTAGCAGCACCAATTCCCGGGCCCTGCTGATAACCGTAAGCCTGTATACATATCCCCCAACAAATGTCATATCATACGCAATTAATAATAATAAGTTCGAAATGCATTGTCGATCCCGATTGGGATAGAATGATGATAGGAAAGCCTTCGAAAAATGCTTTGACTCCAAAGAACATTCATTTGTGGAACATTCCACACAGGAATGGAGGGTCAATGAATTTCGAATTATCAACTATTGGATTATGATGAAATCAACTTGTGCTCAATGCTTGAATATTTTGTGGGAGGAAGAGAGACAGTGAACCATGGCACGGGAAGTTGTACAAACGCGGTTTGCCTGTGTGTGTACATGTGTTGGAAGGCTGTGGCTCGCCCCAGTGATAAGTTATAAGTCACAGCTGGTAGCACATTGCAGCGACATTGAATCCATACATACACACCAATTCTCTGTGTGGCGCAGAGTCAGAGGTGCTTTGCTCCAATGTAATAGTAGGGCCATTAACCAATTCTGTACCTTAGCAACCCAAACTCCTATCTTTCTTCTTTTTTTGCTTCCTTTCATTCGTTTTTTGTCTCTCCTTTATTGCAAGAGATATGATGGATACTGTAAAATATTGCATCCCTGGCTCACCCTCGAGCCAATTACATCTTTTTCCATCTTCCATCTCTCTGTCGTGCTACACGTTTCTTTCCTGTCCAATATCACAGTCAATTCAACTTCAAGCTTCCTCACTGATTGACTGTTCATAAATATAATAGAGCGTTTACTCAAGCTGAAGGGAATATCTCATCATGCACTTCAATCGTTTTGAAGCACACAATTTCAGCCAATGAAAAATTTGAAAGTCAGAGTATTCTGAATGGCATTTTCGAAGCACTGGGAAATTATCGCGCTTTCTTGGAAATATTATATGGTTGGGGCAATTAAATATTCATTATGAATTATATTATAGTGAATTTTCAGACAAAAATGCGAGGAGTCATTCACTCGAGATTGGAATGACACCATGACTTCAAATTGTCGAATACAGACGATTTCGACCACAGAAGAGTGGAATGATTTTCAAATATTTCCGCATAAAATTCAAGACGAAAAACATTAATTGCAACCTTGATTAATTCTAGTGGAATCACCGCAAATTTTTGTTGGAGAACTCAAATAAAAAGCAATAATTAATGATATTTATGAGCACTATAATGACACTATTCATTACCCAAAACAAAACATCAAAGAAACATTAAATTTGCCAAATTAAATTTAATACTTTTCACAACTGATCCATTTTAATTACTAACTCTTTGAATAAATTGTCACAGAGGCAAAATTTTCCATTTACGCATAATTAATACTCCAATTTGTAATTAAATACTGCAATTATTGTCACATTTACAAATCCAATAAATTCATATCATGGAAAAAGCAAAGAAATGAAAAATACAATGAAAATAGAGAAGTAAGTAGAGACGAATAAATAAATAAAGCAAATAACAGAGTGTGACAGTCTCGTTAATCGTTGGTGTCCCGATCGTCCGATTGTATCGCCGGCACACACTACCCCCCTCCTCCTCCCCCACCCTCCATCCTTTTGCAAAGGATATATAACATACAATCACACACCTCATTCCACCCACGGAGCATTTGAGTGGCATACGCCAGACGATAAGTAACTTCGTTTTATTTATTTTAACCACTTTTATTTTTCACTTTTTCTCTACTTGTTTGTTAAAGTTCCTTTTCTCGTTTATCCTCTTTCTTTCCTGCCTTTTTTTCAAGTACTTACAACCTTAGCTACACACCTACTTCATATTCAACTCTCGTACGCGCGGTTTCTACTTCATCCCTTCTCTAACGCCCCTTTTATACTGCTTTCATATATAACATTTGACCTGAGCTCCTTTTTAGCTATCTTTATACGGGTTTCGACAGAAGGCGTTAAAAGTCACGTCGGGGGGTATAATGAGGAGAAGGGACGAAAGGCAGCACGAAAATTGTGACGACCACTCATATGTGACTGAGTGTGAATTACTGGCTTCTGCCAAAAAAAATTCAACCCCTTCCCCTAAGCCCACATCTACTCTGCCGCGGCCTCTCTTCGCCACTCTGCCTCCGCATATTGACGTCCTTTCGATACACATATGTATGCATATGCCTTTAAATCGGGTTGAGCCATACATCAAACCCTAATTCCACAGTGTAAAACCAACACTCACCCTCTCACTGCTGTGTCAAATTCTCTCTCTTTCTTCTTCTCTATCTCTTTTTATTTTATCTCTCGTAATCCGAGATATATATCCTCGGGATTATGAATACAATACATGATGTATTTTTTTCATCCTGATAAATAAAACACAAAAAGGAGAATAAGTAGACCATCTGTAAATATTCGCTGGGTTTTACGAGAAGTTTAGGTTTTTTTGTGAGTAAATCTTTCGAGTTTTGTGGAAGTTTTTTTTTTATACAATACGAGATATTTTTTTTAGTCGAGATGTTCAGATTTTCGTGGAGTGTTTGATGGGTACTGAGATATTGACAAGGGCGGAGGAGAGGGACGTTTATTTGGGTGGAGACAAATATTAATTTTTATTTGATCATTCTCGATCCGAAGTCCAGCTAGGTAGACTAAAAACTGACTTAGCTATTTTACGTTGGTCGATTTTTGCCCGTAAAATGCAACTTCTAGACTTTCTCCCGATGATTTTTGGCTGTTATAGACAAAAAAACCGACTAAATTTCTCGACTCGGGTATTACAAAGAACTCTTTACGCTTATCTATCACGAGATCTTGATTCTAAATACCGAGGGGAAAATTCAAACGTTTTGTCTTGATTCAAACGTTTCATCTGAGGCTTGATTCAAGCTCAAAAGACTCGAATCATCTCTTTTTAATAACGAAAAAGTTATTATTTGCTTAAGGAAAATATTTTGGTAATTCTTTGCTCACGAGTATTTTATAGGTCTCACTATTTATTATTCATTTAACGATTGTTCAACGAAATTCAATAGATGATTAGATGTGAAGGGCGCACTTCCTAGATTATGTGTTGAGCAATACAATAGAATCCTATACTTTATTGTTTCCATTAATGCAATAGTGGAATTTCATCAGGTTATTTCGAATATGTGGAGAAAGAGGAGAGGAAGGCGCTCAGGCAGAGGAATGTTTGTCGCACTTTTGCGGTAACGCCGCCTCATATAACTTCTATTTTACTATTTTTCTCTTCCCATTCTCATCCTATCCCCGCTCTTCTCTCTCCCTTCTTTTTACGTCAGGGACCAGTGGTTGGATGTAATTCCCCGTAGAAAACGGAAGGTTATTCTGAAACTCTTGGGTCACGTAGACGACCTAACTGTGTGACACTCAGTTCGTCCCTTGCTGCGTTTCATACGAAGGGTTACTGCCATAGTAGAAAACTTGGAAGGACAAGAATGAGGGAGAAGACAGCACAGAGAAAGAAAGAGATGAGACGAGGGAAATCCATAAGCCACGGAAGATTCGGACCTCAACTATAAAACTCTGTCTTTCTTCATTCTCATTTTTTTCCTTTAGCCTCGTGAACAAAACGATGCTCGTAGCAGTTGAGCTCAATCCACAAAGGCCCCTCCCCTTTTCTGTCACCTCTTGGTTGTTCTTTACTTTTCTCTTTCCCTCGTTTCATCTTCCTCTTCATTCTGTACCAAGTCACACACAAACAACCGTACCTACTCAGTACTACTGCGTCAACGTCTTATATAGACCCACCTTCTGTCTTTCATATCCGAAGGGGGATATCGCACGGTCATTCTTTCATCTCTCAGAAATTTTATTTCGATTGCTGTTCGTCCATTTTCTTTCTTTCTCATTCTTTGTGCTCCATTCGTTATTATTGCCAATAAGGAATTTCTCCTGGAGATCCAGAGGAAAGAAGTCGTGATTCAAGACGAAATGCGGCTTGTTGCGAGCCGGGGAAACGTTTGACTTAAGCTTGGAAACCGTTGAATTTCGATTGAAAACGATAGTGTCGATGGAAATTTATAAGAATAGGCAGTACACACGGAAAAAAAAATCATCAAAAATTAACGAACCCTTTCAGTAACCACGGGACATTTTGATGGTGTCCAAAAAATGACTGAACCATGCACTAAAAATATCCTGAAAATATTTGGCCCTTCGAAATATCATCAAATTCTAATGACGATTGAAATACATGAAGATAGTCTCTAATTTCGGTGAGTTTAATTTTTGACTGACTGTCCATGGAATTCCTCCTTAAAACATCACTTAGAGAAAAGAGTCTTAAAATCAAAAATATTTTAAAACTGAAATTAGCTAGCAAAGACGTCTCCAAAATATCTTAGTCTCAAACGTTAATTTTTGCAGTGTAAAAACCCATCCGTATGCTATTTTTCAAAAATTAATTAATGATCTCAATAATTATACCGATTTATGCAAAGAAAACTTCACAATTCATTCCATACGTTTCATAATCCCCAGTAAAAAAATCGATTTGCAGAACGTGAGAATAGTAATTATTTTCAAATCCACATAATATCTTCAATTCAGGCAAAATGGTTAGTCTCTCAATGTTTTCATCGCGATTGAAGAGAAATTGAATTGATAATTCGTATTCATCAGTACATCATAAATTCCATTTAGCACATTTCCAGTGATATAACTACCGGATATGAAAAGATAGGTATGAATTTTGATATTGCTCAAATTCAAATCCGATTATCGTGTTGCCTCCACATTTCAATGAGGACACAACCTAAATCCACTGGTGCTTCTGAATACATAGATATTCGATTTCCATTATGAATTTATGATGAATTTTGGGAATAAGTCCGTCTTTGTAATAGTGTACTATATCCAATTTACTTTGCAATTTGATATTCATCGACATTTAATCATTGCGAAAATTGATGATAATTCTCTCTTCAATATTACCCAAAATATTCCACGATGTTTCCAATAATCTAATTGCAATGATATGCAAGCATAACAGGAAATTGTAATATCCTCTGCAGTCAAAAACAATGAATTCTACCATTTCATGAAATTCACAGATTCATCAATTATTAACGAAGGCTTGAGTGTAATATTGTCAGAGATGAGGTAAATCCTATATTAATAGGAAAGAATAGCTGGTGAAGTGCTACAATGGTGATGCTACCTTCAAAATTGCCAATAAACTGGGTTTATGGATATGAATTCCATGGGGACTCATACACGGAGAGAAAAATTTCATAAAATTTATTATGCCGATTGCATGAAGCAGATGCAGAAGACACTCTTGGGGAATTCTTCGAGGCGAAAATACGACAAAATATGATGGAAATAGAAATTAATCTGTGGAAACTCAATTTTTAGACAGAAGTCGGACAAAAATTGTAAGGCAGCATGTGAAAAATCTCTACAAACTAACTTTTCAATTTGGAAGTGAGGAAAATTTGATCATCAACCAACAAAATTTATTCAGCCGCGACGGCGTCTCTAGGGCGACGATATGATGAGCTATCTCCGGAAACATCTTTCTCAAGGATGTCCCTGGGCTCACTACACTCCTATATATGAAATTTTCGAATTTTAGTGTACGTCACTATAGTATCACTTTACCGAAAAGCTTGTGCCACGTTGGTTCTAAGTATAATTGCCTCTGCGGTATTAACCAGGAAGAGACCGAGGTCAGTGAACGCCGACGAATTTTTTCCGTTAGAAAATTCAAAAAAGGAAGAACTAAACTTTTTACCCTAACGATAAAATTCTTCACGAGACCCTCGCGGCTTTGACTCTCAGCTTTCTCTCCCTTTTTCAAACTTTTCTCAACGACTAAACTAGAAAACCGGGCTCATACCTTCGGCAGAGGGCGAATGAACTTTTAAAAAAGTTTGGTGCTTCTTTTTGTTCATAGCATTAACTGGTTTTGTATGATGGACTTCTTAGATATTTGTTTCCCTGATAAATGAAACATTGGGAATTTCTCTCAATGCATTCTTCACATTCTCTATTTTTTTATCTGCCATTAGCATTTGCAGTTTCATACCATTGTTTAGCTACATTTCGCCGGTTATAGAAATCTGATGATACCATGTACGACGTATTATATACATTGTACGTGCATTTTCATCTCCATATTTTCATTGATTATTGATCTTGAATCAAGCTTTTGATTTTCCGATGCGTAACAATGGGCTTCCCTAGTTGAGCGCGGTTCTTTGATGAATAAAGGAGTCATCGATTGAACCAATGCAGCAACAGAAATTTCGCTAACTAAATTACGTAATATTCCGTTATAGCACTCGATTCTGGGAACGGACGCTCCATTGTTAGGTATGAGCTATTCGTTAGTTTAGCTTTTCGTAACAAGGCTCCACTGTTAATTATTGGAGATTTTCGAATGGCAATTATAGGGTTCTGAGAATTTGGAATAATTGTGCTCGAAAAGTTTCTAGAATTATTATTACCTGTTACGGATTTTATTTGTATTCATCTGCAATTCTTTTTGATTTCTGATACGAAGTGCATTTCGAGATGATGTTCTCGAAAGCCTTCGCTCCATGCTCCATGTTAAATCTATAAATGTCAAAAATTCATCACTTTTGAACAAATCTGTAAATTACTTTCAAATTTTGCAGTAACTTTTTTTTTATAATTATAGAAATTAACGTTAAATTTTCAGCAATTTCTCTGTAGATTAGAAATACCGACAGAAACACCTTAATGTGCATATTGATATTGAATTTTCCATTTTTTTAACAGTGTACCAATAATTTCACATGAGTCGCTTTGATCCGTGCAAATAATAGTGCCCCATTAAAAAAAAATATTTCAAGTTTTCAGTACTTACATTTTTGAAAATTTTTCTTCATTTTCATTTTTCACCACTACGGTATTAGAGCTTCAGTTGATATTTCTCTATAATTTGACCGGAAAGTAATTTCTTTCCTCCCCGTATCATGAACCAGAGGTCTTACTGATACGAAATTTTGACGCCGAAATTAACATACTTCCGTCGTCAATTAATCTTTCAATTTTCGACGCCAAAAAGAAGAGTTAATTTAGAAACCCATAATTTTTATACGATTTTTTTCCTGTCAGAAAGTGAACCTATTTCTCTTCAAATGTATTACAAATGGTTATTTCCCATTCTCTTCGTTCCATTTACATGAAACAACCCACTATTGAACATATGAATCGATGATGTAATTTGAATTCATGTAATCAATCTTACCATCATAAAACCATTTTATCATGAAACAGACCTGACATATTGATAGCAGTTGAATGTTTAGCTAAAGTGCACGATGATTGAGCATTTTTTCTCTCTTCTTCTTTCCCAATGTACATAACGATTCGTCGTACCGTAAATATAACTTTTCACAGGCTAGTACCAAATAATAGTAGTGCGAAGTACTTCTGAAGGCACCACCATCATTTCCAATCTGGCAGTATGGTATCATTTAGAAAAGTGGGTCTCTGATGCTCTCAAGTGACTGTAACTGCGACAATTAAATATTACTTCCTGTCGCGACGTCGCATCTGGGTGCGAAGGGTCGGAAAACGCTTTCATCAGTGGGGTTCCTCTCTTTTTTTTCTTCCTCGATGCTGTTTGCTTGGTAAAGAGAGGGGACACCCAACAGAGTATGGAGGAGTGGTAAAAAAGGGTGCATGATGTTTTTCAACTCGAGTATGTGTGTGTGTGTGTGTGCGCTCCATATATTTCTCTGTGATGTTGTTTTTTTTCATCGTTTTTTTGTTGTCCCAACCGACAGCCGATTATGAGAGCCATTATTGTCGCTCATTTTTCTTGACAGCTGTCAGGATATATATAAACAGTTTTACAGGACAATTTTAAACTTTTAATTCACAGACATTTGTATTGTTTTATTGGGTGAGTGAAAAAATTGGTTTGAAATTGATGTTAAAGTGATTGGATTTATTGATATCAGTGTGTTGGATATTTTTCATCAGATTATTGAAGCTTGTTTTTTTTTTATTTTAACGGAGTTTTATCTCAATTTATGGAGAATTTCATGTTCTTGTTTTTTTATTGGAATTTTTATCTTTACATTGCAAAACTATGTTATGCATTCACGAGTTCACATGGAATTTCTGTCACGTAATTGCCTCATGCAGTCTGGAAAATCCGTGCTTTTTTTTTCTTTAGGTCTTTCAAAATTTGTAAAACTTCAGAAAACCCTCCTAATACTTCTTTCTTCTTCTTAACCTGCTGAATACGTGTTCTGCATTTATAAATTTTTTTGCAGTAAACGGTGAGATTACTTTATAATATTGTTGTTGAACATTCTTGGAATTTTATGATATTAGAGGTTATTGAATAATATCAAATGTCGATGAATGATTGCTGCATTAATTTGTTCAGTTAATGAAGATGAGGAACAATATTGTGCACAAATCCGCGTGCAGTTAGAGAAAGAAAGGCTTCTTTCAAGCTGGAGAACGTGTTTGAACGGAATCGTCGTGATGAAATAGGCAAATGCGAAAGAAAAAGAATTAATATGTCGAGATATTAATGAAGATAATAATATGATCTGATAAGAAAAAAAAATAATAATATGATTTATATTTTTCTTCGTTACTATTGCTGTTTGTCCTTTCTGTTTTGCCCGTTTTCGCATTTGAACGTAGGTGACTTGGCTGTAAAGGACGAGCTCCGTGAACGGAAGGGGTGGCAAAGCAAACTGCACGTATCTTTCATGTCCTATCATCTAAAGTATTGGCTTTACAAATGTATCCTCGTTGACTTTTTTGCAGAGAATTTCATGATCTACAAAAAAGGCCTTATGCTAGTTTGCTTCATCACCCTTCGTTTTCCCAGGAGGAGCAATTGAAGGTCATAAAATAATTTTCGGAAGCATCAATGATATTTTGACCTTCATTTGTTTCTCCTGTCAAAATGAATGGTGCACTGAAAATACGATTCATTAAATGGTAACTAACGGATCGAGTTGAACGGAAAAAAAAATACACGATTGAGTCAAAGAGGTTTTCGTTTATTATGAACGAATATTTCTTGTACTCAACAACTGATAAGTCGGTTGGCTTAACTGGGCATTCGTTAACTATTAAACGCGTGTTTGGAAAGTATTGGAATAGATTATTAAAATGAGATTTTTTTGGACATTCCGTCACGTGATTTTTTTTTATAATAATATTTTGGCTATGATTTTTTAGGAGTAATAATTTGTCGTAGCACCCTTGAACGCGCCTTGTAGACCAACAAAAGATCACGTCCAGAAATCAGGTCGCTCTGACTTACCACTCAGAGCATGGACGATAGTAGAAAATTTCTTTGAACTAATAACGAAACAATTGACAGCATGGAATAGGAAGAGGTAATAAAGTAGTACATCGTACAGTATTTGATGACGAAGATTTAGACAAGAGCCAACTAGACAAAAGAACTCATTGGGCTTCTGGACTCGTGAAAGAGGTGTGAATGGTAGGGTACTCTGTTGAAGCACTAGCTTCTTACTATAGTATACCGTCGGAACAAAAAATATGTACGATAGATAAAGAGACAGACAGACAGTAATAAAACGGCCGTGATAGGGCCTTGAGGAAACATAGTAGACGCACTTGAAAAGAAAAAAGGGGCGATGCAACTTTGTGCAGGGAGGAAAAAAGAGGGGAACGAGAAAGAGGCGAAAAAAAAGAACAGAAAAAGATAAGGGAAAGGGTCGGATACAGTAGTCGGCTGTCTGGCTGGGTGTCTCGTCTCCATTGTCCGCGGTGTGCTTTCCTCGCTAAAAATGCAGGCAGTCTCGGTTTCGAAGATACAGACGGGAAGGGAGAAACCCCGGCAGTGATGGCAGCCGTGCGCAAACGGAAAACCACAAGGCACAAAAGCATATATTGCTGGGTAGATTGGTCATTGCGAGTAGGAAAGAGGGATGAGGTGAATGTTAGTGAAAAGCATATGATAAAAAAAATCGTAAACTTGTCCATTTCGCTCGACGAGACATTAAAACATGCGTGACTGTGCAGCTTTCGAAAGCATTATGTTCCTTTCTTCGACAAGCTTTTTTATTTTATTTTTATCACAGACAAGACAACAAAAAAAGCACGCCTTTTTCTTCAATTTTTGAAAGCATTATTTCTTGTGGAGAATCTAATTTTTTCAATTCATAATTCACGGGGAGGGACTCTTTTTCTACTGACGTGCTCATTAATATTTTAAAAGGGAGATAAATGAAAGGAAAATTATTCGTATCATTCGAACTAGTGCATTTGGAATGATTGATTTCCACCTCATCAATTCAAATAATAATCATTCTATCACCGAGATTCTATGAACATTTGTATTTAGAATAGGATGAATAACTACGGTAGTTTCATTCGTAACGAGAATAAAATTTTCAGTGTATTGAAGCAAATAATTTTTCTCTCCATTCTAGAAAATTAAATCACTTCACATTTCAATAAAACCAACATGGACATATAACAGAAAAGAACTTACCATTTCTTTTTATCTCGTTATACATAGAATATATATTGTAAATTTCTCAATAATTGTCCGTGGCAACAGGCGCATTAATATTATTCCCAGACAGTGATCCAACCTCGTCGTTCGGCTTGGTTGCGTGCTGCAGACGAGGGGTTGAATGTAGAAAAAAAAGATTAAAAAAAAATCAGAGAGAGAGAAAGATTTCTCGTCGCGCCATGGGGCGCTTTTAGCAAGTGCGAAGAGAACGAACGAAATAGAGAGAGAATGAGGAGAGCTATGGAAACCCGGCATTAATAGCATTACATTTTTTGTTCGGTGCGCCTTCGATTCGCAGTATGGGGACACTGAGAATACGTATATATATCGCAAATTCTTGCTGGCGTTGAACAACTTTTCGTTCGTGCTTACTCTCATCCCCCTAATTTTTTTCTTCTTATTTTCACCTTTTATCCTTCTCCTCCACGTCTTTCATTTCTCCTTCCTTTTTTCATCAAATTAACGCGACTTGCTGATTCCTTTGCTTCCAAACGAACTCTAGTATTAAAGGAGTGGCAAATAGTGAAGCAAAGTTGTTAAGAAATTAAAAAAAAGACGGAATCCTCGCGCTAGTTTTTTCTTCTCAACCAGCAAATTTCACTTTACTTCGCCTGTTATTGTCCTCTCCCTCTCATTCACTCCAGTATAAATTTTCTCCTCTCATTTTCTCTCTTACTCGTCTATCCGCACTCAATCATTTCCGAATCACAGGAAATAAACGCCCATCTTGTAAATGGACACACCTACCGTGATATTCACGTTCCCAATAATAAAACAAAGTTAAAGAAGAGAAACACCTTGCTTATCATTCAAAACACGTGATGTTAAAAGTAGTTGGCCTTCTCCAATATTCACTCCATCATTATACTCATAGCTTCCACCCTAGATACCACTGAGAATTAATGTATTCGGAAGTTTTCCAAGGGATTTCTCCTTTCCACGAAAAAAAGCTTAAAAACTCTTAACCTCGAAACATTTTCTTTTGCTCCTTTCAATTTAACAAGTGAAGGAGTCTCACTTGAACTTTTTAAATAGGTAAATCTCTCTCTCATTCTCTTTTGAGTTCATGAGGTTACACTTATGAAGAGCAAAATATAACTTTATATCCTGAAGCAGTTAAAGCCCCCAAAGCAGTGTTTTTCCTCTGCAGTACACCACCAGCGCCATCAAGCAGCTGGGACGTCTCAAGTATCCACAAACTCAGAAAGGAAAAGCTCCCCCAGGCTGTGGTAGTGGTTTGATGCCAATTTGAAGGTCGTCAAAGTTTTGCAAAAGCTTCCTGCCAAGCGTATCTTGCAAGCCTCTAACTTTATCTCATATAGACGCCCTTTAAGTATAACTCGTGCGGATGTGTATGTGCATTCTCGTTTAAATTGTCGGGGGAATAATTCACCTGCACTCCCCATCCGTTATCAAATTTCGTTATTTCTTTGAGTATTCTCTTCCTATTCTTCGGCAGGTTTTGTTATTCGGCTGCTTTATAAGTAAAATAATGGCCTCATTGGTCCTAGCTTGTAATGACTTTATTGAGGTATTTTGGTAGCTACAATTGAGGTTAAGTTGACATATGTTTTTAATGGATTAGATTATGGGATGTCGGTTCAACAGTTTTGAAGATTTTATCAACAAACCGTCCAAAAACGTCATTTTGAGAGAAACGCGTTCAAAGTTTTTTTTTGCGAAAAATCGTGAAAAAATCGTACCTATGTCTAATCAGCGGATTCTCATTCCATCCAAAATCGCCTGCCTTAAAAAATAGTATATTATGCACCTAGAGAGGAAAGAAGTCAACATCGACAAAAATTAGCCGCCCGAGCGAAGCGGGGGTGCCAAATTTTTGTCGAAGTTGACTTTTTTCCTTCCGTGGTGCATACAATATTTTTTGTTTCGAGAGAGGAAAGAACGACGTTTCCTAACCGAGCG
>JABSMS010014610.1:0-12490 GCA_018902275.1 Aleiodes sp. PSUC_FEM 10030003
ACAAATATTTTCTTCTCTTTTCAATCCTTCACCCATCAAGAAAACGTTAAAGATTAATCGCATTGAATTATTATTATAGAAATGGATGATGAAATTATTAATCGTCGAGTTCACTGAATTTCTGATTGATTAAAACTAGTTTAGTTTCAAAAATGCAGAAAGAGGGCGCTTCAGAATAAACATATGTCTATACAATGCAGATATCTCCGTTTGATTTGTGCTAAAGATTTAATAATTGAAGAATTCATCGAGGAATAAACGAAATAAGGTAATGAAATCGAGTTTAAACAATAAAAAACCGATTTTATTGAGTGAAAATAAGCTTTAAAAGTTTCACTTGTGAAATTGTCAATATAACCTAAAAAAATTATTTATTACACAACATGTTAAAGGAATGTATTTTACTCTCAACTAATATTGATTTTCCCAGCGGGAGGTCTGAGATTTCATACAGTGGCAATGGATGAGAAGGTACAGAGATTAGTGCCAAGTGTGTTAAAAATAGAATTTTATCATAATATTCAACTAATCTGTGCTACTTCAAAACGCAGTTGCATAGGATTTTTCCATTCAATCAAAGATTTCATCATCCTTTTGTTTAATGTTGTTATTTTAGTTTGAATTAATTTGGCGAATGGTTTAACTGAAGAATGCAATTTTCCAAAAAAATTTGACTTTCCCCGAATTTTTCTAATTCTTGTACTTTCACCTGTTGCATGTAAAAATTAATTATCGAATTGCATCGGTAAATATTTAATGTTGTCATTCATATCATCCAAAGTTTACGCAAGCATCTTAACTGTTGCAGCAGTTATTAAATGGATAGAGTATTTATTTCATTTTTATTTTTATAGAAAAACGAAGAGACGACCAAAATAACTCGTTCCCGTGCTCGT
Source organism: Aleiodes sp. PSUC_FEM 10030003 (assembly GCA_018902275.1). Classification (NCBI taxonomy): domain Eukaryota; kingdom Metazoa; phylum Arthropoda; class Insecta; order Hymenoptera; family Braconidae; genus Aleiodes; species Aleiodes sp. PSUC_FEM 10030003. The sequence continues at coordinate 897 of JABSMS010014610.1, forward strand.
CATCTTCGCAGGAAGCGTCTAATTATTGCAAGAAGAGCGGCGGAAATTGAGACAACATTGGAGACTGAAAAATCCGAAGAAATTGTTGATAATCACGAGAAAAAAACGGACAATTGCCGGGAAACAACGGAAATATTGTCAAAATCAAAAGCACGAAGATTGCGGAAGAAGAAAAAGAAAGAAAATTTGTCGGAAAATTCATTGTCATTGTCATTTGATAATTCAGAATTGAATTCAACGAATTCGAATTCCCCAACGGACGAGAGTCGTTCAGAATCCCACGCAAATTCCCAAGAGATTATAAACAATGAGAAGAACTTGAAAATCAACGAGTCTCTCATTGATCAATCACGAATTAATAAATTGAACTCATCAGAACTTATAATAAACAAATTGGAGGAAAATAAAATTGAATTCAATGATTTATCCTGCAACAGTCAAAAAGATGACGTAAGTCATGAGATGCCTATGAGCAATGCACCAGAGTCTTCTAAAATCGAGAAGAATAAAGTTAATTGTGTGATTTCTGAAGAAATAAAAATGAACGCAGAAAGTAAAACGAGAGAGCAGATTAAGGCAGAGAGAGAGGCGAAGAAAGCAGCAAAAGCTGCTGCTAAGAATAAAGGAAAAACTCCGAAAGTCGATGGGGAAGTATCGTCTTCAAAGATTCCCATTCAAAGTACAAAAAATTCTGGAAAAAATCCAACTCCGGCAGTTGTGAATTCCGTTGATAAAGAAGCAAAGTCCAATGCCAGACACATATTGTCAGATGAAGATGTCGAGAAAGAGATTCCTGCAGTGACAGAAGAATTATCAAAGTTGACTGTTTCCGATTACGCGATTCCTTCGTGTAAATCCACGTGTGTGAATGTAGGAAGGATCGATAAATCAGTAATCAATTGTTTAATAGAAGCTCCCAAAAGCATGGCAGTGAAATTAGAACAGAAGCAGGAAGTGGAGAGGAATGAAGCGGAACTGAAGAATGCTGTGAATGAGGGAAAGACCAAAGCCGAATTGAGAGCCGAGAGGAGATTAAAGCAGGAAGCGCAGAGAGCAGCGAAGGAGCAGCAAAAGAAATCAGTTGTTAAACCGGTAGAGCCAATAAAAGTTCCAAAAGTGGTGGAAAACCCTCAGGTAAAGCCTGAGGATTCACCGAAGAAAATTAAGAAACCACTAATAAAAGAAAGTAGCCACGAACTGAACTTATTCAAACACTTGTATCACGAGAGAGAACAAGCATTTTTGACTACACCAACTGTCAACTCTAGTATCCACCCAGCAATTGTCAGATTAGGCGTGCAGTATGCTAATAAAATTATCGTTGGAAGTAACGCGAGGTGCATTGCACTGCTGGCGGCTGTAAAGCAATTGATTCAGGATTTTGAGAGACCGTCGCAGGCGGATTTCACGAGAGGTCTTGAGACAATTCTTCAGGAGAGCTCTTCGTACCTCCACCACTGCAGACCTCTAGCTGTTTCCATGTGCAATGCATTGAGACACCTGAAGTGGCAGATGACGCAATTGCCTTCGACAATTTCGGACGACGAAGCGAAAGTAAAACTAGGAAACGCCATTGATACTTATATTCAAGAACAAATTTTACTCGCCGATCAAGCAATCTCTATCACAATTCAAACGAAAATATCGAACGGTGATGTTATTCTGACTTATGGATATTCCTCGTTGATACAAAAAATTCTGTGCGATGCACACGACAAGGAAAAGAAATTCCGCGTGGTTGTCGTTGACGGTAGGCCATGGTTAGAAGGCAGAGAATTGTTGAGGAGACTCGCTAAACACGGGATTGAGTGTTCTTATGTACTGATTAATGCATTGAGCTTCATAATGCCAGAAGTCAGCAAAGTATTTCTCGGTGCACATGCCATTCTAGCTAACGGAGCAGTTATGTCACGTGCTGGTACAGCACAAGTTGCATTAATGGCAAGAGCATACAATGTTCCAGTACTAGTTGCTTGTGAAACGCACAAAAGTTGTGAGAGAGTGCAAACAGACTCGATTGTTCAGAATGAAATTGGTAATGCTGATGAATTAGCTCTTAATATTATTGGAAGTAGGAGAAAAACATCGGCACTAACTAATTGGAGAGCTAAGAAGTCATTGAATATTTTGAACCTAACTTACGATGTTACGCCCGCCGATTTAGTTACTGCAGTTGTTACGGAACTTGCTATTCTACCGTGCACGAGTGTTCCCGTTATTTTGCGTATTAAACCTTCTGAAATATAAGGAATCAAGGGAACAGAAGCTTGATACTAATCGCTTTACTGATTATTCACAATTTTAATTAATAGGATTGATTATATTGATATATATTCAAATGTTCTGTACTTTTGAATAAATTTTTGAAATTTAATATCCGATTAAATTTATGAAGAAAACTATTTTTTTAATTGCAATAAATTTACAATGCATTGGCATTGAGAAAATTGATTATCAAGTTAATGAGGTTGATAAGAGGCCGCTGGGAAATCCTATTTATGTCAATAGCATTCTGTAACACTCCTGAAAACATTGTTTTCAGGTGCTCATGAATATTTAGTATTTCGTCATCCAAACAATACGGGTGTTTGGGTGAATTTCATTATTTTTTACGTATAGCATTGGTACTGAGGCTTTTTTTTGTAAACTAAAATATATAATTGGAGCCAAAATATAGATTTTCAAATTTTATACGATAATTTGAGCTTCAGGAAAGGAAGCAGTGGAATCCTCAAGTTAATGTTATCATCCATGCATTATGGTGAATTATAACATTGTCAGTTTGTAAAAGAGATTATGAGCATGACAATGTAAGAAAATATGGTGTGACGAAATTCCATATTCTGAGTTAAGGTCTATAGGGTATCACTTTGCTGTAGAAACGTATTTGCAACATATTTTTGCAGATGAGAATTAAGAAATAACGGAAAGAATGAGATGCATTTTTACATGTGGCTATTCGCGATCAACGTCATTAAAATGAATTATTTGGTAAAAACAACGTAATAAATATCAAATTGTCAATGAATAGAATGCTTTCACCAAGAGGTATCTCCAAAAAAATACGACGGAAAAATAAATTTTCCCTCAAAGAAAATCCCAGCTTCCAACGACAAACTTTCAGGAGTTAAGATTTAGGAATAAATTCTCTAAGAGCTCCATATTCCGTCAATAAATTCTTTTGAACTGAATTATTGCTTCAAATACCTTATACTCCGATGAAATTTTGAATCTGTCAATCGAATGAAATTTTATCACTCTGTATTCTTTCTTGAATAATAAAACAGCACAATTTTTATTTATTCATCGGCAGTGAAGAAATGCAATCTATAAGCATTTATTCAATAAAAGCTACGGAAAGAAACAGTTTTTATTAAAAATCAATCGGAAAAATTCTTATTCACAATGAGAAATAAGTTTTGAATTATCCATGCGACTTCAAACGAAGGCGGTTAAACTCGGAAATCAGCTGATGACGTAACAGACGACTAGCGCACGTATTTGGAGGAAAAAAAGAGTGAAATAAAAAGGAAGAAAAAAAACGCGTACTACACTCGTGTCACGTTATTGGTGGGAGAAAGCGAATGCAGAAGTATGGCGTAGGTTTTTTGGTGGCCTGTTTTTTTTTTTGATTAATTCTTCTTTATCCCTGAATAAAGTGTCGGTTGGCGGATCAATTACTGTGATTTTTGTCAACGATAAATAAGTCGTATGTCATTAACATGCAATGAATTAAGAAACGAAGTACAGAATTTTATAAATTGTTGTAATAATTGAGGTAAAAGAATAAATACAGCAGAGGAATTCCTCTACGTGGATATATATTTTGTCGTGGTACGTGTGAGAGGACACGGGTGACTCTTAGTTTTCAAATTGAATATTCAGCCGGAGAAGATAATACCTTTTATCATTGATTGAATAAGTGTTGAAAAAATTATTTCATCACAATGAGTGTTGATGCATATGGGCCAAGTAGCCAAACTCTAACGTTCCTTGATACCGAGGAGGCTGATCTCATTGGTGCTGATACACAAGGAAGTGAATTTGACTTTACGGATTTTACGTTACCATCGCCAAGTCAAACACAGGCATCCCAGCATGATCATGGACAAAGCCAACAGAGTCAACCTGTTCAGGTATGTTGAGTATTATGTATGATTTATTGTCAATTATTAATTTATCTCTATTGCAATGAGAGAGTGTCAATGTTGATGGGTCATTAGAATAATTTAATAGGTGCTGGAGCGCCCACGCGGTTCATACCTAACCTCAAATTATTTTTGAATATTGTTTTTCACATTTTTAATTATGTTTGTTAACTTTTTGAGTTTGTTAAACGTGTCGATAATGTTTGGGCTATTTTCTGTATTTTATTCGACTATTTTCTTCGGTTAGATTCGGTAGTATTGTCGTGTTTATATCGGGATGACCTTGAAGTCCTTCAGTCTGATATTGAGAGGGCTTCTCAATTTTTTGCAGTGTCATTCACAGAATTTGCAATTAATAATGACAGGGAGAATTTAAAAATAAGTTTTTTCTCATTGTGTAATTTTTTATATTCAAATTAATGGAGTAAATGATTGAAATTGCAGATTAATGGTACAAACGGAAGTTCAGCACTGGAACTCAAGATCTCTGGTGCAGCACACAATTTAGCAGAACTTCAATTCGAAGAGGAAGAGGAGGAGGCTTATTACAATCGTGATTTGCCGGAGCATGCATGCAAATACTGCGGAATACACGAGGCATCGTGTGTTGTTATGTGCAATGTATGCAGAAAATGGTTTTGCAATGGTAGAGGCAATACTTCCGGATCGCACATTATTAATCATTTGGTGCGAGCTAAGCACAAGGAGGTCACGCTTCATAGGTCAGTGTTTCGTTCATTTAAATCAGCAACGAAGAGATGAAACAAGATGAAGATCCTTTTTTAATTATCTCGTAAACCAATAGGGATAGAGATTTTTTTCATGGAGACCTGTTTTTTTTATTTCTTTTGCTTCAAAAAAATGTCTCTACGAAAATTCAGGAATCTTGCTTCGTTTCTGTGAACATTAGGTTTTATCGCTCCACTCATAAATAATTTTGCAATAGAATTCATTTCTCGTTCGTTTTAAATTCAGAGATGGACCACTTGGTGAAACGATACTGGAGTGCTACTCCTGTGCAGTGAGAAATGTTTTTGTCTTGGGATTTATACCTGCCAAAGCTGATTCAGTAGTTGTTCTACTCTGCAGACAGCCGTGTGCTGCTCAAAGTTCCTTGAAGGACATGAATTGGTAAGTTTGTGAATAAATTATTCAAGTTTACTTCAATAATAATATTCTAATCACGGATCAATGATCCAGGGATCAAGAGCAGTGGAAACCATTGATTGAAGACCGCAGTTTTCTTGCTTGGCTGGTTAAAATTCCCTCAGAACAGGAGCAACTACGTGCACGTCAGATATCCGCCCAGCAGATCAACAAACTCGAGGAATTGTGGCGTGATAATGTTGATGCAACGTTTCAAGATTTGGAAAAACCTGGAGTTGACGAAGAACCGCAGCAAGTTTTATTGCGTTATGAGGATGGCTATCAGTACCAAAATATCTTTGGTCCTCTTGTTAAATTAGAGGCTGACTACGATAAACGTCTCAAGGAGTCACAGACACAGGAGAACATTGAGGTACGTTGGGATGTTGGTCTCAACAAGAAGACAATTGCTTATTTCATGCTGGCAAAGACAGATGGTGACATGAAATTAATGCACGGAGATGAACTCAGGCTTCGTTACCTTGGTGAACTTCATAAACCGTGGTCAGGAATTGGCCATGTAATTAAAATACCGGATAATTACGGCGAAGAGGTTGGTATTGAATTGAAGAATAATTCAGGTGCACCAACTGAATGCACGTGTAATTTTGTCGTTGATTTCATCTGGAAAAGCACTAGTTTCGATAGGATGCAATTGGCACTACGTAAATTCGCTGTAGATGATTCTTCAGTATCTGCATATATTTATCATCGGCTTCTTGGTCACGAAGTTGAGGAGGTACTCTTCCGTTGTCACCTTCCTAAGCACTTCAGTGCTCCAAATCTTCCAGATTTAAATCGTTCTCAAGTTTACGCTGTCAAGCACGCTGTTCAGAGACCACTGTCACTGATTCAGGGTCCACCTGGTACTGGAAAAACAGTTACGAGTGCAACAATTGTCTACCAATTGGTCAAACAGAATGGAGGACCTGTACTAGTCTGTGCACCATCAAACACAGCAGTTGATCAATTGACTGAGAAGATCCACAAGTCAAATCTCAAGGTTGTTCGCCTTTGTGCCAAGTCCAGAGAGGCAATTGATTCACCAGTGAGTTTTCTTGCTCTTCACAATCAGATTAAGAATATGGAGACAAATACAGAGCTCCAGAAATTACAGCAATTGAAGGATGAAACTGGTGAATTGTCTTCTGCTGATGAGAAACGTTACAGATTATTGAAGAAAGCAGCGGAGAAGGAACTTTTGGAGGCAGCTGATGTCATCTGCTGTACGTGTGTTGGCGCTGGAGATCCACGGCTTCATAGACTAAAATTCCATTCAATTCTTATCGACGAGAGTATGCAGGCGACTGAACCTGAATGCATGGTACCAGTTGTTCTTGGTGCTAAACAACTGATTCTCGTTGGTGATCACTGTCAATTGGGACCTGTTGTCATGTGCAAAAAAGCAGCACGCGCTGGATTGTCTCAGTCACTCTTTGAACGTTTAGTTGTCCTCGGAATAAGACCATTCAGACTAGAAGTTCAGTATAGAATGCATCCCGATTTATCTCGTTTCCCCTCCAACTTCTTTTACGAAGGTTCTCTTCAGAACGGCGTCTGTGCTGATGAACGAAAATTGGTGAAGATCGATTTTCCCTGGCCTGTTCCCGAGAAACCAATGTTCTTCTACGTGACTCAGGGACAAGAAGAAATTGCTGGAAGCGGTACTTCCTATCTCAATCGAACTGAAGCATCGAACGTCGAGAAGATAACAACTAGATTCCTCCGTTGTGGAGTGAAACCAGAACAAATCGGTGTTATCACTCCGTACGAAGGTCAACGCGCTTATCTTGTTCAGTACATGCAATACCAGGGATCCCTTCACTCCAAGTTGTACCAAGAAATTGAGGTTGCCAGTGTCGACGCATTTCAGGGACGTGAGAAAGATATTATTATCATGTCCTGTGTCCGCTCGAACGAGCACCAGGGAATTGGTTTTTTGAACGACCCCAGAAGATTGAACGTTGCTCTGACTCGAGCAAAGTACGGTATCATCATCGTTGGTAATCCAAAAGTTCTCTCCAAGCAACCTCTTTGGAACCACCTGCTGAGTTTCTACAAGGAGCAAAAGGTTCTCGTCGAAGGACCACTGAATAATCTCAAAGAATCCATGATTCAATTCGCTAAACCCAAGAAACTAGTGAATTCCGCAAACCCAGGTTCTCACTTCATGTCGACGTCCATGTATGATGCAAGAGAAGCTCTCATTCCAGGCTCAGTTTATGACAGATCAGGCACCCAGATGAACGGAAATCAGAGCCACAATCCTTACTACCAACGAAACGTACCTCTTGACATGTTCAGCAGAACACACGACACGATAAGCTACATAAGTCCCGAGAGAGCACAAGCAGCTATGAACAATGTGCCAGTACCAGTTGGTATGTTCATGAATATGGCACACGTCCCACCGCGTTTTTACAATCAACATCAGCAGGCACTCCAGGCCCGTCAGAATCAGCGAAATCGTCGTCAAGTCGGCGCTAAAACCAAAGGCCCGCGAATTGGAAAATTGAGTCAGAACGATCAGAGTACTCAACCATTCAGTCAACCTGGTTTACCTCTCACCCAAGGCACAACTCAGGGAATGTCACAACCTGGTTTCAGTCTTTCTCAACCAGGTCTGAGTCAGGCAGAATTGTCACAGGATTCATTTGCAGTTGGTGATTTCCAGTCACAAATGGATGGTTTATTATCACAGGACTCGACTTATCAGGGCGACAGGAGCGGTTTTTATCAGGGACAATCACAGCCTGGTGGACAATTTTCTCAACCATACTGAGCCGTTTAATAACGGCTGATCAACGCATTCGCCATGCATTGTCGCGGGAGCGACTGAGAAGGCTCGTTCGACAAACTTCTTCTTTGAGACAATTTACAGAAAAAAAATATCTTAAAAAAACACAAGTTCAGGAAAAAAAATCAACAGAATACTATTAAACGCAATAAAAAAACATTTTAAAAAAACGAGGAAAAATAATAACAATACAAGTTAAAGAACATCATAGAAATGTTGCAGAATGAAATACGGTAACATGAACGGCTCCTGTGTTTCCAGTTTCAAATAATAATGCTTAAAAGTGCATTTGAAACACGCGTCAATGTCAAGACGTGTGGATGAGAACACTAATGAACAACGTAATTGAATACTAGTGGAGTCGGCACCGTGTTGCGGGCAATTATTAAATTGAGATCATCGTAATAAAGAGAAAAAAATAATAACAAATGGCTCGTAATGAGATTAAGTAACAACAACCGTGAGATGTAATTTGGGAAGAGCATCGATTCATCGAGGGAGAACTGACTTCACTTAATTGTGATGAAACATGAAGTTAACCGGAGATCGTTTATTGAGAGAGGGAGAGGAGTGGAACGACGGTTATAACTTTGAGATCATAAATATAAGGGTAGAAATAAAGATCTTGACAGTTGAAGGAAAAATTGTCAGAACCCTTCAATTAACGATTTTTTATTTAATTATTTCATTTATTATTAAATAGAATGAAAATAACTCGAGTGAGGCAGACGGCATCCGACCTCTTTAGGGTATTCCTTCGATAATCGTTTAAACTTGGAGTAAAGAGAGAATGTTATTTAGTTTGATTTTTATTTCCGTTATTTCGTTAATTATAATGTTGAAACACAGTGACTGGGGAAGTTGTGTTTCCTTTGAATTTTCCAATTTAAAATTAATTTGCAGAGTGAAATGAAAAGAAAAATTGAAATAGACCGGAAGTCAATGAAAATGAGGGCTTGATACATTATTTATGGTGACAGTACAATTATTATGTTGCTATCACGCGAATTACGTTGCCAAAGTGTCAGATGTTACTTTTATTATTTCAAAGGGGATCAGACAGTGTATCTTATCATATTTTTTTTTCTTTTTTTTTAAATAATTTTAAATCATATGCTTAACACTCTTGACCCTATTTGTAACTACTGACTTCCGAACGAAGTGGAATTTTCAGGGGAAAAAGAAATATTAAAGAACTTCGTTAATTCACATTTATAACGAGAAAAGATTTAAAGTAAAATAAAGTAGTGTGTAATGCCACGCAAGAATTATTTCGTTTTTCTTTTAATTAATTTCTTTTATTCTTCTTTCTCTTCCTTTACTTTTTTAGTTCTTTCTTTGGCCAACATAGCACACTGCTAACGGCAGATTTATTATTAACAGAAGAAAAAAGTCACTGTAAACTTTGATGGTATCAATAAATTCGATGTGAAAACTTATTTGCTTTTATCTTTGTTACAAAAATGTATTTATTTCAACAACAAAATGAAAGTTACAATTTATTTTGATGATCCAATTACCCCGAATTCATTAGATATTAATTACAATATCATTTGTTCATTAATAAGATTAATCTCCGGAAAAAAATTAATTCATTTAAGTCTCTGCAGTGGATACTGTAATTTTGAATTTACACAAAACAATTTGGCGTCTAATCAATTCCTTCGAAAATTTATTTTAATTCGATCAATTCATCCCACATTTTTCATTATTTCATGTAACTTTCTGACGTGAAAAAAAAGGTATAGAAATACAAATCAATCACAAAATGATTCGCCACATAATCTGCCATCTCCCTCATTGGAATAAAAAAAAAAATTAAAAAAAAAAGAGTAAGGAAAAAATGCAACATTTTAGTGGCCAACTTGAGCCTAAAGAATGCATGAAATGAAAAAAATTTAAATGTTATAAACTTAAATGATAAACAGTTCATATATTTTTTTGTAGTTTATGATTTTTGAATTTTTTTGTATTTTTAATTTTATATTTTTTTTCAATTTTCTACATTTTTTTCATCATTGTATATGATTGAGAGAGAGGCATTTCGGCATCACGTATAATTACAAAACTCAGAATAATTTCTTTTTTTTCTTTCTTTGATTCAATCAAAAGCAGTGCAATATTAATTGCAACTGCAGCATTTTAATTTTTTTCTCTTCTATTACGTTTTCTTGATTTTTTTTTCTTGTTTCTCGATGATTATCGCGTTTAATCCATCACTTTCGCTCCAGCATTAATCCACGATACCACCAATTTGATTCATTATTAATTAATTAATTGAGCAAAAGTCTCGTCACTCCCCCCTCCCAATTGATTCATTCAGAAGTCTCGTAATATATAAATAGAAACAAACAAGGCACAAATATTTTTGCTTCCGTCCTTTCACGTCTTAGTATGGAAGTACATTAGTAAATTAATTAATTAAATTTTCCTCCCATTCTCATTATCTAATTACACCGAAATATAATTTCTTTTCATTCAATAATTTTCATTCTATTCCTCCAATAAATCATCAAATATTTTTTTCCTAAATTCATCATACTCATAGTTAAATTCATTGCATTTTTTTTCATATATAAATTCCCTCCTAAATTTCCAAAAGCACGAACTATCGAATACCCGATCCGATAATTATTTATCACAGTGGAAAATTACTTCGTGCTCAAGCTACATGGCACAGCCTAGCATTCAAATCTCACTAGATTCATATTTTTTTATCACAAATAACATGAATGAAGCTCATCATTTGCCCTCATTTTTTGTTGGGAAGCTGAGAATAAGCCCAAAGTGGAAGCCTCACGTGATTATAGAGACTTAATTAATTTATGGCGTTGGATATGGAATACCAACGTGAGGGACTTGTTTAACGAAAATACTTGCAAGATTCATGTTCTCCTTCAGTCTTTGATAGGTACGGGAGAAGACAGTCTTTATTCTGACGAACACATCGTAATCGTAGACAGATCTGGCAGTGTTTGTTAGATCAAATGGCTCTGAAGTCAATTTTTAAAAGATTTTCATTAAATTTTTGAGAAAAATTATTGAACAGAACTAGGCAATTCTTAGTTGCTGTTCGTTTTTTTTTAATAGGAGCGGAAATACGAAATTTTTTGTAGGTCTTTTGCTGCTCTGCAAAAAAGGTTTTAATGAAAAATTCTGTATCTTGCTCCAATTTCGAGATATTTAGAGAAATTAGAGGGACGTAATGAATTTTAGTTTGAACATGATGTTGTATAATATAAAGTGCTTGGAATGAGTGAAATTAATCGAGACACATTTTTTTCGACGATTTCATTGAAAACCTGAGGAAATTTCAGAATCTATTTTTGAAGTTTTTTGGAAATTCCATTGTTCTAACTAAACATAGATGAATCTTGGAATCTTTTAGTTTTTTGTGAATATCTCCGGTCCTAATTAATAATAATTTTTCAAAATTTTCAAAATTCTTCAAATTTTCAAAATTTTCAAAATTTAAAAAAATTGAAAATTTTTGAGAATTTTGA
>JABSMS010014621.1:0-12488 GCA_018902275.1 Aleiodes sp. PSUC_FEM 10030003
AGAAATAAATTATTATTATTATTATTGAAAATTTAGAAATTCCATTGACTTCATCGCTTCAGAAAAAGCTTAACCTCTTTTTCTTTCGTTCTCACTTTATGGTTTTCTGAATTATCCAATATAACTCTGGCAGTGGAACGTTTTTATTTCCCCTGAATAATTGAGATAAATAACGGAAATAGAACGGGATTTCATAAGTCAGCTATTAAAAGCGCCTCACGACAGTCATGTGAAATGAATTGGTGGTTATATTCGTGAGGAATTTTTTCTCAATTCCATTTTCTTTTTTCAACCCGAAGAAATTCATTAATAATTACAAAAACGTTCGAGCAATAAAGAACTAAAATTAAATAAAAAATAGGAATAAAGAACTAAAGAAGGGGAAGTTTCGCGCGTGCATGTTCCGCTTTTATTTTCCATTTGAATTTGTTTAAAATTGTCTGAGAGTAGATCAATAGGAAAATAGGTCACTCCTATCGCCCCAGTGAATTCTCAAGAAAAAAAATACCACGTGTGCACTCTCCCGTAAATAAATTCTCTGCAGCTCCCAATTTTCCAAGATGGCGGAATAATTTAGGAACAAAGAAAATTGGTGAAGTGGCAAAAGTTTGTTACTTTTGCGAAAAAAACCAGTGAAAAATCGTGAGAAAATAATGGGAGGTGGAAAAAGCACCCTGGAGTTTGGCCGTTGACCGCGCGTGCGTTCTTAGAACCTCCCACGTGTCCCAAAGAGGTTTTCACCCCTCAGGAATCCCGCCCCAATCCCAAATCTCCTCTTTCCCACTCTCCGTTCATTCTCAATCTTTCGCCCTTCTTTATTTTTACCGAAGAAGAAGAAGAGGCGAAGTATGAGTGCCTCGTTTCCCACACCAAATGACTGGAAAGAACCCACATAAGTAATGCGTTAGTGCACGTTGCACAGCCAGTTCCTATTCGGCCGTCGCTCGCGTTACGTGGATTTCGCCAAGTTTTCATTAAACCGCTGGCCACCGCGCGTTCTACCACTCCTCCCCACTTTTCCCAACCGTTTACGTGTCTCACCTCTCCTCCCGCGGTGTTCCAATTCCCCTCTCCTGATTTTCTCAGTCGTCTTTGTCGCGCCCGCGCCTTTCAATCTCCGTCAAGAACGTCACGTGACCAATCCAATGCTCGCGCGGCCGACCAATTCTCCAATAAAATCCTCAGGATTTGTGCGCATGCGCGCAATCATTGCAGTTGGCAGCAAGAGTGGGGAAAACGGAGAGTGCCGCGGTGGATTGACGGTGTAGCCACATTCTCGTTTGCTGCAGCACGCCAAAGAAGTCGGTTGAGTGTTTCTAAATCATCGGGAGCGTATTTTAAAAAAAGAACTCGTGAATATAATTTATTTTTATTCCGGAATGAAAGTCCTTTGTTCAAACGCAATGGAACTATTTTTTCAAAATTATCATTCGGAGGAAAACGTGGTTCAAGCCAAGTGATTCTATCAGAATCTGGTGTTCTGTAATTTTTTTTTTCAAATTCTATTCATTACACATTCCGCAAGTTTTTTTTCATTCTCTTCGATTCATCGAGTAACGAGAGTGTGATGGAATCGTGACTTTATCGTGTAATAAAGAGTAATCGAAGTGTACAATAATCCAAGATACTTCCGCATTGTACACGCATCGTCACAGCCGTTCGCCATATTGAGATATCAACTGGGTCACCGGATTTCAATAGACTGGTGTTTGCACGGCTCACGCCCCTTCAACCGGGGTAACATCGTCTTTATATTTCTTTATTTAATTTCAATAGAGTAGAAAAGAAATCGTTTCACTCAATCTTTTCCCTGAAAAAAAACATTTCATTGTTCTTCACTCCTTCTCCGCTCTCCCCTCCGTTATATAAATGTGTATACGTGTCTTACCTCCCCTCCTGAAGTGTACGTGAATACCGATTCTCTCAAGCATCTGCCTCTCTCCCCTTTCCCCCAGCAATTCCGCTCTCATGATTCCTAAACCAAGAAAATAAACGTGTAAGTCTTCCAACGAAATTCGAGTGATTGAGAAATCGAGAGTAAAAATCACGAAAAATTGAGCTCGAGTTAAATAAAATGTTGAATTCACTGAAACGAGAACACGCGAGAAATACGGAGAAAAGAGGGGAATTGGAATGGAAAAAAATGTCCGAGTCCAGTCCGATCGGAATGGGCAAAGATGGCGCGGACAAGAGGCGAGGCGCGCGCAAACACACTCACTTGGAAACCCCCCGGTAAAATGGTGTGGGGTAACTTGTGACGCAACGGCATAATCACGTGACCAGTCCGTGGGTAGAGAAGCATAGGCAGGCATCTAGCTGGGGCAGTGTGTGATCTAACGTTTTGTACCAGTTGGTTCAGTTACGCGTCGGCAGCTGCCACGAGTACGTCGTAGACTTTGCGACTATTTAATAACTCGATTGAGAGTTGGAAGAATTTTTTTTATTTTCAATTGAAGAGGAATTTACGAAAGGCTTGTTCATCCGGTCGCTGGGTCACTGGGGGTGAGAAACTGGCTTGGCTATGTTTAAACAGTCAGTCTTTTTCTCTCTCCTATCGACCTCACGACAAAACATCAATAATTACCGAAAAGTGAATAATGATTCAACATTTTTTAATATTTGTATAAATCACGGACTCAGCAGTGAAAACTATGTTCCCCTTGCTGTGTAACACATTGAGGCTCTGGGTTCAGAGGAAACACTGCAGCGAGTCTAGTGTGGCATCATTTTTTTATATTCAAGAAGAACAACACGTGCATTGAAAAAGTTATTTTTCATAATTTTTTGAAAATTTTAATGAATCATTTTAACGAACGTTGTTGAGGCGTTGGGCATTTCCTGGCAAATCTTTCTCTTTTACCCGAGAAAACTGAGTAAACCGTTCACTCGGTAGTCTTTATCTACTTCACATAACCTCCGTCCCGCTTGTTACTTTCTAAATCCACTTACGTTCGTAACAGGATTATTCAGAGCCTCTGTTTCTAAACGTTTAAATTACTGCCTTTCTCGTCTGCACGTTACGAATAATTGAGCATTTTTTTAAATTTTCTCTAATTGCTATTTAATGGCTCCTTTTATCGTCGCCCCTTTTTTAAATAAAAAATCTCGCAGGCGCTTCAGAGCAGGTGGATTCCACGAGGATCGTCACAAAAGCCCTGCGAATATACATAACGAATAGAACGACGAAGAGCGAGACAGAAGCCCGCCATTTTCTCACACAGTCGAGGCACCGGCGGCCATCTTTGCCACGCGGTCACGGACTACGAATTGCTAATAGAATTTTCAAATACCAAACACGCGCATTCCCCAGAGAAAAAACAATTTTTTTTCGTCAGTGTTTGCTCATTGAATTTTTCTTTCGAACGATTTTATCCTTGGGTTTTTTTCTGACGGACAAAATAATTTGCTGTGCGAAGACAATGCACGTTACTGCGGTGAGCACACTTCCTGTCCTTCGTTGTGCTGTTACACGATTATTTGTCGGGAGGAAAAATATTCCGAGATTGGAATCTTCTATTGTTTCGTTATTATCTGAGATGCGCGAGGCACGCGCACATTTTTTTTTCTTCGTACGATTGTTTTATTTGGATGGGAGGAAACGATTGGAAATTATCTGTCGCTTGGCCTTCGGCAATTATCGGGAATTGTAACGGTTAAATTTTTCAATTTTTTAATCTCTCGCTTGGTCGTTCGGGGAGACCAGAGTGAAATTAAAACGGCGCCGCTTACGCTTTCCGTCCGTGAAATGAGGAAATTACTCGTTTCACCCCGGAGAGAGACGCGATGAGACACGATTCACGCAGTCACGTGGGCTTGATTCAATCCATAATTTTATAGAGTTTTGTCATTCTTTTTGTCTATTCATTTAACTCAATTAGGTGAAATTAAATATGACGAAATTGTGGAGAATTCAGTTGACGTTCCAATGTAAATGATAAAAAATATTGTGATAATTGTGCGGCGACAATTAATTCGCGCGGAACAAAGCAATTGCGATGTGTGTGTGAAAATATCCCGGGTCGAATTCAATAATGGACCTCCATTAAAAATTCTGAAACATTGATGAAGAAATTAAAATCATTTTGATTTTTTTACTTAATTTTTTCCAGCACCATTTAAATAATTCTCGGATTTTTTCGTTCAGTCTCCATTTTGCCTCATCTTCTCTTATATATCGTTGCTGTAGAACAAAAAGGCCGTAAGTGCCATTTTTTCTTGCTGAATAATAAAAGGGCATAAGTTAGTATTTTTATGGAAAAATGTGTGTAGATCCAATTTTTCTAGATTTAAAAAAAATGGCACTTACGCCCTTTTGGCTCTAGGGTGACGATATAACCGAGGAAAGAAGCGAGTTCTTCAGTATTATACACACAGCTCGTGTATTGCTGTGAAACGCCCTGCGGATGACATCACTGCCAGGCAGTTGGGCATATTCCTCATATACACTCATCCCAGGTAAAAAAAACAAATAGAAAAAGAGCGAAAAGGGGAGAGGATTTTATCTCAGTGTGTATGTGTGTGGTGAAAAAAAGCCTAGCGGTTTGAAACGCCCGAGAATGAGAGAACGTTTGGCCATGCCAAAACGTTGTAAAGAAACGGAACGTCGTTGGAATAGAAGAGCGGAGGGGGAAATGAGGATGGGAAAGGGAAGCAAGAGTGCGCTAGGGTACAAAGTATGTAAGTGGAATGGGTTAGCCTTGGAGAGAAAAAAAAACGAAGAATCCGTGCATAACCAATCTTTTTTTCTCTATTTTCCCCTCGAGTCTGAGACAAATAAAATTCATTTTTATTTGAATGTGTTGAGATCATTCAAATTGAAATATCTCGGAAACTATTGGGGCTACTGAAAATTTCGTTCAGACCTTTTTTGTAGCTCTCTTTCCGCTCTACAAAAAAGGTCTGAACGAAGAATTCTTCATCTCGCTTCAATTCAGAGATATTCACGGAAAACGAACTGAAGAATTTAATGAACTCGATGAGTTTCGTCGCTTCTCGATTGTTTTGTCAAATAACTCAGAAACAAAGCGAGATATCGAAATTTTTGTGGAGACCATTTTTGTAGCTCTGACTCTCCTCTACAAAAAAGATTCCTACAAGAATTTCGATATCTCGCTTAGTTTCCGAGATATTCAAGGAAAAAGAAAAAGCAAATTTTAGATAGAAAAAATACGATAAATACTCGTTGCAGCGAGAATTTATCGTTGTGAAAAAGTACAATGAGATTTTATAATTGAGAATTACTCGAGCGAATGCTAGTCGATTATGAAACAACTCCTCAAGGTTTCCAGACGCGGTTATCTACAGGAAGATGCATAGTCTGCACTTCTCTCTCTTACGCTACAGTATTATCAAAAGAGCTGCAACACTAGCCTTGTGGTAAAACCGTGTTTTTTTATTCATTGCTCTCTACAAACGTTACATGACCAAAGTTAAATTCTACTTCACTTCAGTTATTAGGCACATCTTTATTTCATAACAGTTAAAGTTTTATAGAGTCTTCGGTGCCTAAATAAAACGGCGAATGAACAAAAAAAGCCAAAAAAACTAAAAACTCGTTTCACAAAGCGAGTTTCACGAGCCCATAGGTATATGGGTCCCTCTTCCTTGCTACCTGGCGGAGTTCCTGCCTACTTTGGATACAAATTCAAATGCGGAGACGTGAAAAAGACGAGGATGGAAGATAATAAAGTGGCAGCAATGGAAGAAGGGATGAGAATTCCGTTGGAAAAGTTTCTATCTACCCGCCTCTCTTTTGCCAGCTAGGGTAGTCAAAATGGCGGACATTGAATTGCGTGCCTGCGGGGGTGCGTAGACCACGCCCTTCCACGATTTTTTTTCTTGATCTTTGTGTTCCTTTTTGAGATGGGAATGACTCAAGGACAGGCCAAGGACGTGATTCCCCTAACACGTGGGATGCAACGGAATAAACATTTAATTCAATCATTGATTGTTTTATTTTTTGTCATTAATATTTATGGAAGTCTGTAAAAGCGTAATGCTGAAATAAAAATTATTAAAAAAATTTTTTCATGCTTTTTCAATAGTGGTCCACTTTACCTTTTTTTTTTTTAATTCCTTCCTTCAATTTTTCTGAAATGTTTGAGCTTATCTTCTTCAAATTTTCGTTGTCTATGGACGAAGAGCAAACTGGGGCAATTTTTTCCCTCTTTTTATTCAAAGGAGATTCTTTGTGTGAATGAATGGCTTTGATACAAATTTCTTTCACTTCGTGCAATGCATTGAATACTCTAAAAATTATGGAAGTTCAGGAAGGAGTCCCTCAATCCGGGCATCAAACAGGCAACGCATGCAAAAAAAACTGGTTATACACATCGGGTTTTCATTGAGCTCCCCCCTCTTCTTCGATTCTTTTCTTTTTCTTTCTCTTCACTCTTTTTGCCTGACTGTTTCCTGGGCTATCACGTGCGAATTCTCTTCTGCTCCCTCTCTCCCCGGTTGACCTTGGGGATATTCTTCGGGTGACCGTTTCCGCAATTGCGAGACGCGGAACTCTTCTCTTATTTTTTTATCAATTTAACATTTTTCTTTCAATACTCATCGCTTCAATGGAAAAATGAGAATTCGAATGATGAAAGACGATTATTATTTTTAATGTCTTATTCACATTATTTCGGTGACGCATTGCTAAATGGAAAAAAAATAATGTTGAATAGTTTGGGTTTAGAATTACAAAACCCAAAATTTATTTGAATGAATCAAGTAACGGTTGAGAATCCACAATGTTAATATTCTTATTCCATAAATAATTTATTGTTCTCAATGGTCAGAACGCCACGACTAATTTTAATAACAGATAGCATGTTTGCGTCAATTAACGCGAAACATCTCAAACTAATGGACTCCGGGGTTGCCGTTTAATTTTAGCCCGGATAACCAGTATTTCGTCCCATTTCCGTCCATTCCTATCCCTCTCAACTCATTCCCTCACCCTTTCTCACTAATACCAACTCGCCTCTACAATTTCCCCATTTCCACAAAACCTCTTTCTATCTACCAGTGACTACTCTTGTTTGCTCAGACTGATGGAACCAGGGCACATTCACCAATCAACGTGATCCAAATTTTCAATTCAACGAAACATTTTTTTCAGCTAGTTAACTTTTCTCTCAATTTTCCTAATTTTCTTCTTACATTATTCATTTTTTTAAAATGCAAAACGAGGATTCCGTAACGTGGAGAGATGGAGGAACCATTGAGCCAATTTATGCAGGTTTAATTAATTGCTAATTGATTAATTGAGGTGGCGTAGTAATTGCAGACAATTCTTGTAAATTCGGAGAAAAAAAAAATCGGGAAAAAAGAATCCGGATACCAAATTCTTTAAAAAAAATTGCATCTCGCAATTAATTAACAACACAATAAGAATAAAAACACGCATCACAATAAACGAAAATTGAACGATCCCGCTAAAATAAATAGTCAAGTCAGCTTGAAGGTTAAAAAATAGGCGGGAACCAGGCATTTCCGGCCCGGGCAGTTCGGCAGACCCGCAGATTCTCTCCTTAATTCTTTTTCCCTTTTTCCCCCTCTGCGACATGTGTGCCGCTAGAGTCCTGCATACACCGGTTCGCCTTGATCCCACTGGTTCCAATCTTACGTAAGCACAACGACTTATCACTACCGATTGGAATAGAAATACAGGAAAAAAATCATAAAATAATAATAACAATAAATGAAAAAAAATCAGCTCTGTTCGAATACGTTCCCTGGGAACATGGGACCGTTGCATATCCCTCAATGACGTCACACATTCTCTCTCTGTCTCTCGTCGAACCACGTGTTTATTTGGCTTTTTTCTCGTTCGTTCTCGAACGATAAACATTTTTATTATTTCTTGTTTTGATTTTTTTCCCCTTTTTTTTCCTCGTCGGCACAACCGGGAAAAAAAGGGATGGGAAACAAAAGTAGAGAGTGTTTCTAACGTCGCGCACAGTCCCCAAGGCTCTCTTCACCACTACATTTTCATTTATCCTCCATCTCACTCTGTCTGTTTCGTTTTGTTACGAAAAAAGAAAGAGAGAGAGGTAAGGTGAAACGGTCGCGCGTGTTGCCGGGACATTTCGTAACCGATTTGCTCGATTCCCTTCGTGCTTGGTGTCTCTCTCTTAAGCCTCTCTTCGTCCATGAGTTTTTCCACGGCGTAGATATATGGAATGAAGGGAGAGAGAGAGAGAGAAAGGAGGGGAACAAGTGTGCAGAATTGAGGATGAGATATACGTGAGAGGGATTCATTTTCAATGGGAAAGGGGAGGGGAGAGGTTAGTGAAGTGGGGAGTACGAGAGAGGATAACTCAACTCGTGTTGGTAATTTGTCGAAAAAAAAACGTAATTGGATGCACTTACCACTTTTCTTCGAATTTAGTCTATGCATGATAAGGTAAAATGGAGATTTTTATAGAAAAGTTTGAGATAGAATTTTCTCGATGATTCCATTGAAATTCTGGGGAAATTTTAGTTGGAAAACACGTGTCGCAATTAATTGTTGGTATTTTTTCGGCTAATTCTGCCGAAAATTTAAGACTTAGTTCTTTGAATTTTGAGAAATTTCAGTTTTTTGCGAATTTCTTCGGTTCTAATTGTCCTAGCGCAGAACCTCAAAAAACAGGTTGAAGGTGAGCTATTTTTCTATCGATTTATGTGGGTTCGAATCAATTTTTCATGATTTTTGAAAGAACTATGGGAGAAAGACTAATTTCGCACAAAATGAGTCAACTCTCTTAAAAATCGTGAAAATTAAATTCAAAGCTCACCAAAACCAGAGATATCTGCAAAAAACTGGTCTTAAAAAAATCTTAAAATTTCGGCTAAAAACCTTAAATTTTCAAAAAATGTCAAAAAATTTTCCGACCCATGTTTTTCAGCTGAAATTTCCTCAGCTTTTCAATGAAACCATCGAAAAAATTCTATCTCCAGCCGTTCCAGTGAAACGCCTATTTCATCCCCTTTCCCTTATATTTCTCTGCATTTATCCGCGCTTTAATTCACTCATAATTAACGTCGCATCGAATCGCTATATAATTCTGTATTGAGATCCTTTGGATACACTGTCATCGTGCTTGATGCAGTGGTCCATAAATTAAAGGGATTAATCGATTCGATAGTGTGGGTGAGAGAGCGAGGAGAAGAGGGGGATGTGCCCTCGGGGTGACATCGATATCTGCGTGTATCAGTACCATCTATATCCGGTAACATGCACGAAAATTAATAGGTTGTTATCCACACATTTTCAGATACTCATCCGTTCATTCGTTTCGCCCATTTTCGCATTTTTATTTCCCAAAAATACTCAATTCCGTTGCGAAAAATGCCTGAAAATTTTCATCAATACTTGAAATGAAAGATTGAAAATTGCCTCATCCCTTCTTTTGCGAATATCTCCAGAACGAGTGGTTTTAGCGAAAAAACTCCCGAAACCTTTTTTGTAGCCCACAAAATTCTCTACGAAAAAGGTCTCACAAGTTTTTCTCCAAAATCCATTATTTTCGGAGATATTTACAAAAGAAGCAACACAAAATCTATCTCTCCCTCTTCTCTTCAGAAATTATTTTCTCTTCAAAATAATCGTTGAAGAGAATCGATTGAATTAATTCGCATAATTTCCCTCCAAATGACCAACAGGTGCTTCAATCAATTAAGCCTCAAATGTTGTGACGTCATTATTCTTTCTTCGCAAGCCATTCCTCAACCGATTTTCGTTCTTTAAACTACAAGAGGTGAACAAATAGATAATTTCTTAAAATTCTACACCTTGCACACCTCCAACAATATATTACACGTGTCAACCACGAAAACAACATTTGAATTTCCTTATTAGCCCAGAAAAATCCCACTAATTTAACGAAAGAATTCGACTTTTTAATTGAATAAAATAACGAAAAACAGGTGAGTAGGCTCACGTGTTACTACATCTCTATAGACACGTTCTAGACATGTTTAAAACAGTGGATGGGCACAGTGGCTCGCTGATGCGTGGCTGAATATATAACCCTATCTCTCTCTCTTCCCTTTACCAAGTGTAGCTCACGGTAACACGCACGATAAATAGCCCGGGAGCCCACTTGTGTACGTGGGTTGTTAATCATCCGTTTGTGTCGCAGGGCTGCTTGTATGCATAATGATGTATACAAGGCAGGAAGTGTATGTATGAAGCGAGTGTCATGTGGACCCCCTGTTCACGAATCTTCAATGTCTCAATAGAGGATGATGAGAACGATAAATTGGTGCGTATTAAATTTTATTTAATTTTATTCACTCACTTCTATAATTTCAAAAGAAAGTGCCAGAGAAATCATCTCTCACTATCGAATTTTTCATTCAAAATTTTTCGGTGTCCGGAAACTTTTCAATGGAAAAAAAAATTCTACCTCATTCTTTGCCCCTTTTTCTGTGCCAGTGTTTGGAATTGCAGTTAGTAGTTTTCGGCAGCGTGTATACCAAAACAATTTGCATGTGTATGGCATTACTTTGGTGAAACTGATCTAATGTGTATGCATAAGGCACACAAATTTAAATATGCATGCAATGTGCATACACCATATGCATATGACCGTACGGTTTTCTGCGGTTCTGCACTACAAATGCTCGCCCTTTTCCCCTTTCTTCTCTTTTATTCATCTTTTATTTCTTTCTATTACACCTGGACACTTGGATTGAATTCAAGAAATATATTAGAATATAATGAGTTCAGGAATTTTTACTTCAAGTCACAGTGCAGCCCCTCCACTCTGTGCTGATGCGTAACGCGCATGCGCGTGTTTCTGGTATTAGAGAATTGAATTTGGCGCGTTTGCAGGCACTGAAGAGACCGAGGCGACACACATTTTTGTGAATATCTCGGAAACTATGAGAATCAGGAAAATTTGTCAAGAGACCTTTTTTATAGAGAATTGAATTCTCTACGAAAAACATCTCTCGACAATTTAATCTCAACTATTCAGGGGCTGTAATTACACGAGAAACTACTTTTTTGCATGTGTATCGTACAATATGTTCTTTACGCACTAGTGCGGGAAAGTGCTACTTTAAAATTACAGGTATTCCAAAATACGGGATACCACCGCAAATCAATACGCCTAATTGACTGTGAAAAAAAATCGATTCTCAAGCTTTCTAATGGATGAACCCCAAGACATCCAGAGAATGCAATTGAACGTGCCGATGTGTGGAAAGCGATAACCCATTGGTACAACACAAGTGGCCCTCTCCCTTCCACCTAACTTCCTCCTCATTACCTTTCCTTCTCTTCCCTTTTTCTATCCCTCTCTCGCAGTTAAAGTTACAAAACAACGAGTCTCGTTGTGTGTCGCAACGTTAGTGGGCGGTTAAAGAAAACCGTTAGGCATTACATTTCTCCACGGTCGATCACGTACGTGGTAAAACTCTTACACACGACAGAAAAAGCCACCGAATAAGGTGTCCAAATAATTTTAAAACACAATTTTACAAAAATTAATTCAAATAAAAATTTGTGACGTGTTCATACGAATGTCGAAAATTTTTATTAGAAATGTACGTGTAATTTTATTTTTATTTTCATTTCGATTTATGTGAGAATGAAACAGGTGGTGAGCCTTCAAATTCCACAGTCCAAGGAAAATTAACGATTAGTACCGAGAATTGTTTTATTATTTTAATCCAACCAATTATTCACAAAAATTAAGTTTTTGGAATAATTTTTAACGACAATTGGAACGTGCTCGGATGATTACCGTGAAGAAGCGTCACCAAGGCAACACCCAATGTCTCACATACATTCAACTATAAATATAACAAGGAGTGAGACACTCGTAACCTTTGAACACTGGTATTCTCGCTCATACAAACGTTTTCATGTCACTTGTGTCCAGAGAAAAGCTACACAGTAAAAGTTAACAATGGGACTTCGTGTGTGCCATGTTTTTCTTTCGTTTTTTGTTGAACGTTTGCGCAAAAGTCGAGCGTAGAAACTCATCTAATATGATCGTTTACTCACTCTCTCGCTCTCTCACATTGTTCGCTGATTTGTCGCTCACTTTGGTATATTTTATGTAGCCTCGTGACTCTGGGCGCATCCATGTATTATATATGATGGAATTGTGTAGAAGAGTGGCATGGCCTACATTCCAACGAGCGATACAACTATGTGGGTCGTGGGCTTCCCTCGTTCTACTTTTACATCTTTAACTGCTGCAATTCCAACATCAAAATGATTGTCATCATTATTCTAGTTGCTGCATTAATAGTTTTATTCCAATTTTTCTTTTGTCTTTATCTTGAATGAATATAATTTTTTTTAATTAATTGGAAGCACTCGATAATTTTTAAGAATTCATAAAAGATAATTTGATGAAAAGAAACATTTGATAATTTATTTTCGAAAATTAATTTTTCAATATTTTCGTCGTTTTTTGGAATCTTACAAAGTTGTGGAAAAAATATGTGAATCGTCAATTTATTAAGAAAAAGGAAAATCTTTAGATTAATTTTTC
>JABSMS010014632.1:0-12488 GCA_018902275.1 Aleiodes sp. PSUC_FEM 10030003
TAATAAAAATATACTTCAATTATTTATTTTTTTCAATCATGTTAATTAATTGTTACTATGCTAGGTTTCAAATTAAATGCGGAAGTTTTGAATACTGTTACATACAAGGTTAGTCTAGTACAATTGGCAACAGAGAGAATATAAAAATAGCACAGATCAAATGAAAAATAATCTAAATAAAAACTTTGGCAACCAGGAAATTACTGGCCTTGAGTCGTATTCAATGTCAAACACAATGCTTATTGAATAATATAAAATCCATTATTTTGATAATTAGTTCTGGAAGTTCTATTTCAAAAGAAATATAAAAAAATAACCAAACACAATCGAGTTGATGAAAATGGAATTGAAAAACTATTTAATCATTTAATTTCACAATGACTGAATCTTTAGTCAATGTACCGTTTACAAATCAACCAGAGTTCGGGATTTGTTATGAAAGCGAATGGAGAAATATATAACAGCTGAGTTGTGTATAAACGGATGATCAATGGTTGCAATGGTGGGGAGGGTTCCCAGCGTCGAGTTGGAAAAGACAGAACAAACTTCATTTGGTGTTGCTCAGTCACATGAGAGGGGTCGAATCCGTATTTCCACATTTTCTACTATATCCAATAAACACGTGACATTATATACGGATATAGAAAATACCGAAATATGTCGTTGGTATATAGGAATTCAATGAAGGCAATTGGAAAATTCGTCCCGGAAAAACTTCAACCAATGTGGAATCATCCAGCAGGTGAGTATTAATTTTCATCACGCTCCCATAGTAATTAATGTATCAGTTGCAAAGTAGTAAAAAGTATTCGTCACATTGATTTTATTTTATTGCATCGCGTGAAGTTCATTCTTTTATTAAACGGTAGTTGGGTCAACTAGGCCAAGGTTAGCATTCTCGATGCTAACACTTGCTCAGTTATGCAGAAAAAAATACTGAGTTCAGGCTCCAAAATGTGAATCATCAATAACAGTTCTGGCTCTATATTATGGATAGTATTAATAGTAACAATTACTTGATTATTATTAACTCATTTTCCTATTTCCAGGTCCACAAACAATTTTTTTCTGGGCACCAGCATTCAAATGGGTCAGTATGAGGAGAATGAAAATTTAATTGCATAGTTAATATTCAAATATCTGTTGTTCATTTTGAGTGGTGCAAGTACAAAATCCACATATTATATGCTCGTATTAAAATAAATTTAATTATTCTCAGGGACTCGTCCTTGCTGGGTTGGGAGATCTTCAGCGACCAGCTAACAAAATATCTCTTGGTCAGTCCGGTGCCCTTGGTATTACTGGTGTTATTTGGACAAGATACTCCCTTGCCATTACTCCGAAAAATTGGAGTCTCTTTAGCGTCAATTTGTTTGTTGCTTTCACAGCACTTTATCAAGTTGCCAGAGCTCTCAAGTAAGAAATTTTCTTTTCCTCATAATTCCATTTTATATATATGAGGCCTTATCAAAAACTTTACGAAACATTGCAAAATAAAAGAGAAGAAAAAACAATTATTCGTTTAAGATAATTAAGCAATCATCAAATTAATTCAATTCATTTATAATTTTATTAAGTATTAATTATAATCAAAGTCCACTATATTAACTCTTATCGAATGATCCTAAATAGCCCATTTTCTGACCACCACAGACGATAATTGCACCGAGAACCAAATGACCTTTATTTGTACCGTACAAACAAACGATTATTATGGCTACTTAATACTTTAATACATTCGGATTCATTAATTAATTTATGAATGAAAGTAATCAAGAATTTTATGGAAATTCTCATCCTCAATTTGTTTCAGATATCAGAGAGAACAAGCGTCTGAGGTGGCAGCATCGGTGACTTCGAGCAAGCACTGATTTTTAAATATAATAGATAAATTGAAAATCAAATACATTCCTAGATATTGTAATTTCAATTGTGGCAGAGACATTTGCAAGTTTATTGTCATGCTCATTTGACACATCTCGGCGATTGTGATGATCATATGGTAGGAATGCTTAGTTTAAATTGAATAACGATCGACCAGTCTAGCTCTGCTAGGTAAACGGAACAATTCATTCGAAATTATTAAGAACGAGAAAAGAGAAGAGAGGTCGTCCCACCATTATTGAATAATTGGTAGGGCTATTATAAATTCATAGTAACAGGAAATGAAGGTGAGCATTTTTTAAATAATTATCATTATATGAATTACAACCGTTATCGGTTCCATGTAAGTTTACCTACCCTCCTCGATCTTGCTCACCTCAAATTGCCAGCGACTCAGTGTATATATATGAATAATTATCATACAATGTTAATTTATTTGTATTAATCAGGATACATATAGATATAAAAATACAGTATATATTTTTAAATTACCTTGTATATTCATTCTTTACCCAAATTATGATTGACTGAAACTAAAAAACATCACAGAATAATGCAATGGATGATTGTTCTGCAAGCAAAAATCCGTGCAGTCATTCTCGAAAATGAAGAAAAATCTCAAAAGAAAATATGAAAAAAATTGGGCATCTAAAAAATGGCATAATTAGGAGAATCAAGTTCTTGTCATTTTGCTTCCTTCTCTTTGATCTGTTATCGGTCAACTATAGTACAAAGATTGGCCAGGGACGTCACTAGCTCTGCATCAAATCGACTGAATGCGCAGTTTTGTCGGCGCGTTATATATTTTTTTTTACAATAAAAAGAATCTAAAATGCAATGTGTATAGACGTAGTCCGTGAGCCTGGAGTCTCCAGAACAGATCATTGGTGTTAGTTTCCCTACGTCTTCGTTATCCAGTTGGAGGTTACGTGATCTTTTCTTGGATATATAATTTGAAAGAAAATTTGACAAGTTACGCTACTTTCATTTTAGTGTATATAAAATAATTCGTAAAATCAATATTAGTAAAGTATTTCAAAAATCCCTCGAATTGACAACTAACGGGGATTAGAACAAAATTTAAAATGTTTTCCGGTTTAACGAATCAAATGTCGACCTGGATGGGCAAGAAGGGAGAAGACGGCTCCGAATTGACAGAAGAAAAAGTTACCTCACCAGGTACTGAAGGTGTTGAGCAGGATTCCGAAAAGAAAGATAGCAGGTAGTGAGACAAAACTATTATAAATTATGAATTCCGATTATTTTTATTTATATTTATCAGGAGAATATCAGCAGTATCTCAAATTTGCATCTTCTGTCGTGGAAATCTTCCAGTGCATATCACTGTGATAATGGCGACAACCAATAAATTTTCAAAGTCAGCATGCATCCACTATAATTTTCCAATTCACATAATACCGATATTTTTATGATAAAAGATAATAGAATTTGGTTCATTCGCGCGGTCAAAAAAAAAAATTAGTTACGGATGATAGTACAAAAGTTAGGTCGATGACTATAACTAGCTACTAATTCATTTTCTTTTCATTCCAAACCCGTTTGAATGTCTATCTCGGGGGAGCAATAATTCCATCAGTTTTTTCTTTCCCTGTTCCAAGGATTTTTCGTTAAAATTCTGTTTCATTGTCGGTTTCGATGAATTTGGAGAAACAAAAGTCATGAGTTGTATCCATTATTTAAGAGTCTTTTAAATTCTCTTTACGACGAAATTAACAAATGAAGAAGGAACGGAGCTCTTATTTTTGTTTGAAAAAACCAAGAATTAAGGAGAAATTTTTTCAGAGTCCACTAGACTTCGTATTACGTAAAAAGCACTCTCTAGAGGGGCGAAGCTCAAGAAATCGATCCATGTTCAGTTCTCTAGCCATTCTGAAATTATCAAAGTAGATTATTGTAGTTGCGTATATCAAAAATAGAGAATATATTATGAGATTTTGTGAATTTTCACTTTAGACAACTGAACATTTTCAATGAATGGTTCTCAAAATTGATTAATAATTTTTTCATAATTTATTTCGAAATGAGAAAAAAAAATATGTAAAAAGAATCGTCCAATCAATGACAAGGAAATAATTTCTTACATTAGGGATGATGAGGTAAAATGAATATGAGCGGACGATTGAGATTTTGAAATCCGAATCGCTGAAATGAATAGGTGTAGTTGAGATATTTGTTAGAATATGATTTCACTGAAGAACTGAGGAAATTCTTGTTTTAGAACATAGGTCAGACTGGATTTTTGAAAATTTGGTGAAAGTTCGAACTTTTCGGTTGGGAATTTATGGCCAAAGCTTTCCTATTTTTAGAAATATCTCGGATTTTAGTCATCGTAGCGCGAAAACTCAAAAATGAGCTTGAACTTTCGCTAATTTCCCAGTAAGCGGAGTGGTTTTCAATTATTATTTCATGATTCTTAAGAGTCATAATTCATTCCTACCTTGAAAATCTTGGACAATTAATTTAGAACTACTCAAATCGATAAGGGACGAGTTCTCACGTTTGAGTTGACTTTTGGATTTTTATGCTACGACAACTAGAACCGGACACATTTATTTTTAAAAAATAGACAGTTCCGAAAAAATGAAAAGGATTATGTCTTCAAATTTTTCTCAAAAGGGTCAAATTTTCAAAATGTTCCTAAAAATCAATTCCGACCCATATTTGTCCATCGAAAATCTTTCCAGCCTTTCAATGAAATGGTTGAAAAAAATTGTCTCAATCGTTTCATTGGAATTTAGATTTTACTTCACTCATCACCCTATACTACGCAAGGTGTACTCCTATTTCATTATATTGTTTGAAAATGAGTTGTAACATTGACTGATTCTCACTAGCCAAGTTACTGCGCTTGGATAAACTTAAATGACCTGTAATAACTTTATTAAAAATCCTTGTTTGTTTAAACTCCACGGTAAACCATTACTGACGACAGCCAATAAAATTTGAAACACTAATATGATTTCCATAGAATTTGAGTCATGACTGATGGCAGGTTGTGCCTGATAATCACCAACATATCCTCGCCCTCTCTTAACTATTCTTTCATACTAGATTACTCTATTTATGAGCATCCTGATACTTGAAAAAATTGAAAAATCATCGTTCTAATGAGAAATTCTTATCATCTATTGGAGAAACATTAATTTGACCCTTCTTTTTCCAAGCTTCTTTATTTGTCCGTGGTGTATGGATGCGACCCATATATGTATATATATATATGATATATTCCTTCATATTCATAAAATCATCCATATTTTTATAAGCATATTCCAATCTCGAAACTGTCAGTCTACGCCCAATATTACTTTCAATGTTGAAAAATATGAAAGAAACGAGTGATGGAAATGTATAAAAGATGATTTTTTTACAATTAACATTTCAGGTAATATGTAAATTAAATATCACGATTCTTTCTTGATTTTCATTCCATAGAAATCACAATCACATAATCGTATGAAATTCATTAGTGTAGGCCATTCATTCAAAGCTTTCCCGAGAGTGATTATGAGAGCATGAATCTATATTAAAATCATAATATTCCTTAAACTTATGCTTACTATGTATGAAATTTCTTGATTTTTATCTCACGAAACATTGCATTACATTATTTGTATAATGCATTTCCAACTACGAATAAAAATAATATATTTTTTCTGCTTCTTATTTTACTTTTTTTAACATATTTATTCCTCTGGAGTCTAAGCGATTCAGTTTGGAGACTAACGAAGCTTTAGAGATAAACTTAAAAATCTTTCACATTTTATAGTTTAAGAAAAATAGATTGACATTGAACAGCATGTTCCGATTGAAATGTAAAATTACGTAATTCTGATTGAAAAAAAATTCAAACAAGAAGAGTATTTGACAATGAATATATTTGCAGCCCAACAAAGGGCAGTAAATTGGAGATGCTTGCTGGTGTTAAATCTCAAATGACTGGTTGGCTAAGTGGTGGAATACCAGGGCTCTCTGGTCGTGGTGCAGCAGATACGCAGGAGGGTGAAGTTGGACAAGCACCAGCAGAAATAAGTGAAAGTCAAACATCGCGGGAGAGCGTACAGGGCTCATCGCCTGATAATGTAAAAGACGATGATGCTAGCAGGTGGGTTGCAGGGTATGTGGATTCTGTAAAACTACTCGCTGATGGAAAAAACTATTCCATAATTAGCTATCCTAGTCCGCATATCGTATTCTCCACCCGTCCTGAAAGGATTCCGTTATACTCATTTAATTCTCATTTCATATAAACTTCAGTGCGACTGGTGGAGCCGATAGTGGTCCAGCTAGCCTTGAAGGTACACCAACCGACGACAAAGATGGCCAACAGGCTTTTGGAGCTGGTGAGACTTTTTTAATTTATTTCTATCATAATACTTTATTATTTAAATCAATTCTTCAATGCATTGTTTCTCCATTGAAAGAATTCAAGGTGAAAAGTTTCAAGGTGAAGTTTTTTAAGATAATTTCCTTTCTTATTTCTACTTCCGATCTTCTCAATGAGCTCGTCTCAACTGCTAAAGCGTAGATGATTTTATGACATAAACTCGCGAAATTACATGATGATCCTGAATATTTATTATGGATAGATAAAGTAATTGGATTCACAAAATAGACAAAATCGTATAAATCACCCTTCAATCTAGTCATCATGTAGATTAAACGGTGAAAATCATTCTAAATTATGATTATGATCTTTATCTCCAAAAGAAATTCCCTCATGTGAATTTCCATTAGAATGAATATACAGTCGACAAGTCACCGTATTTCAATTTTGTGTGGGAGTTTGGTTGGTCCATCGTCTGTCCCGATCAATATGAGACAGCCTCTATACTACCTCTCTGACTGCATAGTCGGAAAATCACCCAAACACATTGTGCCGTGTTATATTCATCGGATGTAAGAAGAGGAAAAGATGAATATAACCCCATTTTGACCTCCTTTCTAATCTTCCAGCTAAAAAGGAATCACGTGCCATAGGCCAACAAAATCAAGTACAGTAGTTGAACGATATTTCTCTCATTTTCATCAGAAAAGGAGAAACTGAGAACGTAGATTGTGGCATTAATCATCACAGTATCATCAAACAACAATATTCAAAGCGCATATCTGTGCAATTGTTATCTTCTTCTTCCTCTCATAATATTTAAAAGCTTCGAAAATTCCATGCTAATTATTGTTTCATTTCGCATTTGTTTTTTTGTATTTTTTATTTGTTTCTTTTTTTATTGTGTATCTCCATCTTTTCTTCCTTACAGTTTCAACGAAAGCATTGGCAGGTGCAAAGAGCCTTGGTGGATTCCTTTATAGTGCGGTAAATAAAGCCGGTAAAACTGTTGTTGAAGCAAGTGCGAAAATTAAGAAGACCGTTGAAGAAAACGTGAGTATTTTAAATATTATACTGCGAACTTGTACATAAATTATCAGTTCCAAGAGCCTTTTAATTCTTTTTTCTTATAAGTGTAAATCTAGAATATAACTCTAGAAATCTGACGTATTCCTCATTGTGAATTTACTTATAATTTGTGTCTGAAAGTTTTTTATCCTCTCGAAGAGATCAATGTTCAGAACAAGGAATATTTCTTTTGGATTTCCATATTTATAACAAATATTGATCTAAATATGTATGTATTCAGGAGCCATTGAAGATATGGAAGAAAATTCCAGAATCGCGCATTGATCAAAACTAATTTCTCCAGTGATATTCATTCTTTCCTCTTTATTGCTCTTATTCTGTGAAAATTGAGTATATAAATCCATTTGGGTTTTCCGGATAACAATCAATCGTAACTACTACGATTTAAAAAATATAACATTCAAAGTAAGGGTATAGTAAGTAATTTTTCTCGAATCTCTTATGGAAAAAACTACAGAAGGAAATATCGACAGCGTATTGTTGTTACAAATACTGGGGTGTAAATGGTGAAAAAAAAGAAGAGCCACGTTCCAAACACTAGACTCGGAAACAAGTGTAAGACTCGTCTCGTGAACGTACACCCAAAGAATAGGGACGGCATGTATTGATCCAGACACCATCCACCCAACCACTACCACAAAACCTCCCTTTTCCTCTCCTCTTTTTACTCACCCCTTCTTCCTCCCTCGCACGGACACACCCTCAGCTAGAGAACTCGTTAGAAGTGGGGAAAAAAGATCGAGTTTCGAACTCCCTCCTCCCTTTTTATTGGCACGTACGACTATGGATCTGTATACGTAATCGGCGGATATACATGTAGCCTCCATATTTACCAATTTCGAGGTTAAATTCTTTACGTGACTCTTGAAATCTTATCAACATCCACCTGAATATTGTGAATATTGTCATTTAAAAATCGCTATTTTTTATCTTTATAGGCATGATATGTACTCATCTTTATTGCCGTTACACTACAATATGAATTTAATTGAAAGACTAACCGATTACCCAAGCCGTTAAACTTTCATGAATTTTTCCACAATTTTCGGCTATCCAAAGTTTCAGTAGGTGCGAGAATTTTCCATTCCTTCGCAATAACCCACTACTTTCTTCACTCTACATTCTCTCTTATCCCCCTCTCAAGCTGCATTCAAACATCAATTGATAGCCAAAAAATTTATAAAAATTTCATACAATAGACAAATATTTGTTGCAGTAGCTTATAACTTCTTCATTTCGAATTTCAATTATTCCATCATATTCAATACTACAATTATAAAAGACCGAAAAAATGAGATCCATTCAGGAATTTATTCATGTGAACAATCAATGAAATATGTGTTACACTTGTAATTTCCATTATGATCTTTCAAAAAACTGAATTCAATTGAAAATAAAATTTCAAATCTTAGAAAAAAAATGTCACTTGATTCTCTTATTATAGTCATCGTTATTTATTTTTTATACCCTCAGGAAAACATTAATTAATTGAATTTATTCTATATCCACACAACACTCTACGTTTTCAATTTCCATGTCGGATCGCATTAATATACTCAAAGGTCCACAATCAGGTAATCACTTGAGAGTAACTTTTTTTTCTTCAGCTTGGCAAATTTTCTCTATATATCTCGCTTAGAAATGTGATAACATTATGAAAAACCCTGTATTGCGTTCATATTTTTCCAATGCTATCGGATTCCGTTCCTTCTGCCTTTCAGTGGTAGCTGTATAATTTTAGAAATTATATAATTCATTTTAAATAAAAGCTATCAGATACAGGTGGAAAATGGAACTTTTCTTTTGAGTAATCACTAAGGAGGAGTCCATGGAGTTTAATTCAATGAAGTGGCAAAAATTATATTTGAAATTTTTCATTCATTGGTAACGCTATTTTTGTTCTACTATTTCTTTCATTTTGAAATTTATATTGTTAATACTGTTGGGATAGAGCAAAGGAAATCAGGGTTTTAAGAGTTTGTGAATCCGTCACGTGGTATGCGTGGAAGCATTAGAATATCTAGGTCACAAAAAGTGACGAGCCATACGTATTAAGCTTTTTCTTTTCTCGCAGCCCTTTCATAGAAATGACCCTAGTATAGATTGATTGAATTGAATTTTTTTCGGTAGCTGGTATAAATTTTACATGCAGAAGCACCTATGATGGAAAAACATGTGTCCTGATTTATTGATACGGATGTTGCATTCTCAATCAACCCATTAAATTTACTACTTCTACCAGTTTGCCTATTGATCCTACGTTTATGAATAGTGAGAAACCATTGAAGAGAAAAAACATGCAAAGATTGTAAACTCTAGTCAGTACAGAAAAGTAGCTTTTGTCAATTAGCTCTTTGTAATAATGATTCGTCCCAGAAAAGTATTTTTCGTAAAACAGCATAAATGAAAATTGAACAATTCCAATGATTTTCTTCCAACTTTCCCTCAAAGACTAATAGAAGTATTATTTCCAATTGGCCAAACCGTTAACGTTTATTTCGTCTTATGCGCTTCGGCTAGTTACAAAGCTCGGAAAAGTTTTAAATTCTTAACGTGTCAATTTCATGACTTGAATGATATTTCCAAGCTACTGCTGGAAGAAAATATTCGGATGGTAAGTGTTTTCTTTGGTTGGATTCTAGAATTTCTACATTTTCCTTTGATCATTAAACTGAACAACTCATTGGGAAATATCCACATAAGACAGTTTTGCTCATATATATAGATGGAGAATAATCTCTTTTCTTCGTACACATTTGTTCTGGCAAAAATTCCAAAACGTTCAAATTGCAATCTTTTTTTACTTCAACTTTTAATTAATTTATCCCCTTTAGAAACACACGTCAATTTAATAGAATGGTACAGATGGAATCATCCATTTTCTTATGGTGTTTTACACGACAGTAACTTGAAATTCTTTCTCCGCGGTACTACATGATTTAATGTAGTGACAGAGGAAGAAAATTCTCTGTTGAAATCTTTGATACTTTATATCTTAAGAAGAAGGACGGGACTATTACGGTTGTTGTGCGAGCCTTCCTCTCTTCAATGTCCCTCCGTTTTGTGGATCAATAGACTTGCATCACAGCCAAGTAGAGGTCATGCTCCTCACGTTCACATCGTACAAAACCCTTGACTTTACGCTTACATTTTATTTTTATTTCTTTTATTGTACATCGTGTCCTTCCTTGGACAGATTAAAAGAAAAGACAGTCACCTTTTATTGATCTTCGCATGTTCCGATTATGTTTATGCAAAACGTTGTCAGCATTGTGTGAACCATCCTTTCATACAATTATTTCACATTGGTAATTTTCTCTTTTTCAATGGCAATTACAATCACAACAAGATAATTCCAAATCAGAGAATTAGGAAAATGGAAACTTTAGACTCTTTAAGGTCTAATTTGCTAAAAAGTATTAAATACAAAAGAAATGAGAGGAATTAATCAAGAAAAAAAATAAACATTTGATAAATTTGACGTAAATGCAGCATTAGTAAAAGTAGCGAATGTAAAAAATAAGCACATGACCAATGCTGTGGGAGGAACGGGAGAACATTGAGGATATATCCCGATAAACGCATAAATGTCGAGGCCTGGAGAAAAATCAATGCAGCCGGTTTTCTGTATAACGCTTGGTTGTCCATATTCTTGCTTGTCATATATATATATATATGTATATATTTTAGGCTATTTCTTCATTAAAATATGTCAATCTAATTAATAATTTATTTACAAAATTCCAATGTTTTACTTCGAATGAGTATGGAAGCAATTGGAGTAAAAAAAAAATTTTCTTCTCGATAATTTTCAATGGGAAGAGTACATTTTCTTCTATGTGCCTCGCCTGAAACCAGGCATATGAGATGACATTTCCCTTTTTTCTTTATAAAAATAAATAAAGGATCGGCTTTTTCACCATTATTTCATATTATATTATTGTTTGAACATACACACTCATCCTTTCACACTAATAATTCTTCTTTCAGAGACTAATAGCAGAGCTGAATAAAGAACAGGAGGCTTTTATTGCGGGTAAAAACAATGAAAAAGGTGAAGCAGTTGCTCCGTGGATTGGAGCACCGAATGAGGATGCGTTACGTGAGGAATGCTTAGCCCTTTCAACCGTATGTCGAATATTTTATATATTCCTAGGAAGCTGATAAAAATATAATAATATACGGAAAAAATTGGGGTAAGATGGATCCTCATTGAGGGATGAAAACAATTTTCTGCCTCAGCACTATCAAATTAGGTTTTTTAAAATAGCTATATATACTAAATGCTAAATCAATTGTGAGCTCCCCTGAATGTTGAACGAAATTACTCTTTGGCCAATATGTTTTTTGATTTTTGTTGAGATTCAATTATACTTAGCTTAAAGTTTCAATCGTATCATCCACTTCTATTTAAAAAAGAGCTCTGTAAAAGTATCCATTTTATTCCATTTTCCGAATTTTGTTTGAAATAATAAATAACGATATTGCTTATGTAATACCTTTACTTGTGTAATAGGACCGTCGTAATTTCGTAAGAGCACCGCCACCTGGAGTTGAATTTGCATGGGACTTTGAGGCTGTTCAGCCAATGGCACAAGCTACACTTGCCTTAGATCCCAATCTTGAGACGATGAGGTTCGAGCTAGTACCAAAAGTGTAAGTACATAACAGTAATAAAAATATCACACTATATAATTCAAAATGATCATTACTAAAAAAATTAAATTTTCAACGTAATATTTAGTATAAGCGAGGAGAACTTTTGGCGCAACTATTTTTACCGAGTATCCCTTCTACGTCAGAGCCATGAATTGAATGCAATGGCTAGTCAAGCGGAGAGTAATCCTAATCAAAGTTTGACATCAACTGGTAGCATGGATCATACTCAAGGTAGGTTGGATCATTGAGTAATTTACAAGCGGCTTAAGCGAATTAAATCTGTTGTGAAATGTTTGCATTATTATCTGATGCAATCGTAGTTTTTCCCTACATATACAAATATCTACAGCTTTTATCGCACCGTTTTTTTTTGTTATATGCGAAGGTGGGGTAAAATGGACACTCGAATTGAACGGTTCGAGATAGAGATTTTCTGATGATTCCATTGGAAAGCTGAGAAAATTTTAGTAAAAATACATATGTCAAAATTATTTTTTTTTATTTCTTCGAA
>JABSMS010014643.1:0-12483 GCA_018902275.1 Aleiodes sp. PSUC_FEM 10030003
ATAGTTGGCCATATATGATTTTTTTACCCTTTTATTTCCCCGGAAAAAATACCCCTCTTCAATAATTTACCAGACAAAAATTTCTTAAATAAATTCATTTCTCAATTTTGACAAAAAAAAATCATTCATTTCCATAATTTGAATCTCAATATATTTTCGATATTATTATCAAAAGGAAAATGCTTCCGGGGAATTTTTTTCGGTGAAAAAAATTCCTGATACCGCAAACAGTCTCCCTAAGAATTTCATCAAAGATCCTACTTTTAAAAAAATCTTCAAAAAAATTCTTATCAGAGATAAATCGACTGATCTTCTTTTGAATTCCCCCTCCCTCCCGAAGGAACAATGAAAAAATAACCTCATCTGGCCTCCGAACTCTCGTTGTATCTTGGTCCTGGGCCCTACGTAATGCAGTCTGCAGGGCCATAACCCTCTGTCGATCCTTCGTAATAATGCATTTCTGACAATTACAGTATCTGTATTTGCAATATCTCTTGTGTCCCTTAAGGGCTATTTTCAACCTGTGATTACGACAACGCGCACAATTTGGCGGTGTACGTGGGCTGAAGCCAGTGTTTGCGGTGGCAGTTGATTTAGCTTCGGGCGCCGCTGTTGTTGTTTCATTTTCGTGGTTCATTTTAATAAATTTTGTTAAAAAAAAAATAATAATAATTTAACTGAAGTTATATTTAATTTAAAGATGAAAAATAAAAAAATCACGAGTGATTATATTTCTTGTTATTCATTGTTCATTATCACTTTTAGCGCGAAAAAAAAATTACTTCACATCACATTCCTCATTTAAAAACACTCTTTCCACTTTGTTGCTCCTCGGAAGTTCGCTGCTTTCTCTGAAAGTCAGAACGAAAATTTACATTTAACGATGAAAATAATTAATATTGCTATCATTATCATTATTATTATTATTATTTGTCAAATTGCATGTGCAAAGCGTGTATTGAAACATATCGACAAAATAGATAGAGAAAATTGTTAAGTAATGTCATGTTTTATTATCATAACTGCACGAGTAATGTTTTTTTCTCATTTTTTATTTTAAATAACCATGCAACCCTATTGTAAACTAGTTTTTTCGTCAGTCCCAAGATAAGAGAATTACTCACAGTACGGAGTTAAATAGCGAGAATTTTCCGTCAACTACATGAAAAATATATTTTTTTTACCATTTAATTTTTATTAGTATTTTGTTCTGCGGGACAGGGAAGACGAAATAACTCGTGTCCAACGTCACTTTACTGTAATTCTAATATACCATTTAGAGTTATCGAAATTCATGTTAAACTGCGTTAATAACAGGATATAGGTTGTGAATAGAGGGAGGTAGGAGAGTGGAAAAAAATTAAGTTTTTCGTTATCTTATTGTAAAAGCAAATTATTCTCTTCGGAGAATTTAACAATTATATATTTGTTCATTCACTGGCAATTTTTTTTCAATAACACGCAGGTTAATTATTGAATATTTTTTTTCGACATTTATGATGATTAGAGAAGTTACGTTAAAACTAATGGCAGTTGTTTGTTCACCGCTTTTTTGAGCTTATGCATCGATTTTATTGTAAATTAAAAATTGAAGAATTTAATTTTTTCGCATAAATTTTACTGAAATCATAGAAAATTATTGCATTTTTTTTCTCAGTTCTCTTATGCATTATTGACAGAAATATTGAGCCAGTATCGAATATCGGGCGAATGCTGGCATGCGACATTGGTCCAGTATCGGGAGAATATCTGATGCCAACATTGCGCCTTTTGATTTACTGGGGATTTCTATTGATTTATGATTAAAAACGTTGATTCTCATGTTTTCTCTTTTTTACCGCAAAATTTCGACAAAAAAAAATTGGGAAAATTGTTTGAATGTTAAATTTATCAAGAAATCGATCGGAAAAATTAATTACTGAATATTCATTCGAAATCGATAATAATTTTCAGTAAAAAAAATTGAATATTAAATTCTCACGATCTGAAAAATCGAAGATTTTACAGATTTCTATCAATCGATAGCGTAATCAATTCAAGAACTTACGACAGAAGACTTGAAATGATAGATCAATAATAAATGGAATTGACAGTAACAAAGAAAACATTGAAGAATTCTTGAAGATCATTTTCGAATGAAAGAAAAAAAATACTGTAAAAAATTGAATACTTTACTCGTTTCACTCATCTCTATGTAATTTTCTATAATGACCAAGTGTATGATTACACGTTATGAACAACGAAAATTCCATGCATTTTATAATTCTATAGCAATTAAATATGTTCTTATAGTCATAATGGAGTATAGCCACGTTTTCTGTAACATTGTATCGAATGAATGATTTTGTTGCTTCCTTTTCTTTCTTTCTCTCTTTTTCTAATTTTTTTTTTCGAATCACACTCCATTGTGAATGAGTTCAGAAACTATGGTAGAAAGTACATTAATAAAAAATTGCGAAGAAAAAAAAATGTACGATAAAGTTTTCGAGTGGAAAGAAATCAACATAACTTGCAACAGAATAATAAAATAGTTACATTGTAGGATTGTTACGTGAGATTATACAAAATGCAGTGAAATTGATTCACCTTCGGACGAAAAAGAGGGGGAGAAATCAATTTTCATCGACAATTACGGTACGGACAATATTCATTGCTCGGTGGATAATGCCTGAATTTTTTGTGTTCCCACAAATTCACGAAAAAATTGTTACTTTATAATTTTTATCTTTGACTGCATGCTCACTGCACTTAATTGCGGTGCAACTCGAAGAAAAAAATTCTCACGTAGGTTCATGAAGAAGTCACTCAAACGTATCAATGATAATCGAGTTGTTTAATTGTGGAAATCGAGTTGTTTAATTAGTAAGGGAGACCACCGTACTGAAGAATCCCTGATTTTTCAAAGGAGAGAGATTGAATTCAAAGAATATGATATACTGTAGATAATTAAAACTGCTGCAATTTTAACGCAAAAGTATTATTATGTCGGGGCAGTTATGAAAAGAAAAGGAAGGATTATGTCAGCGGTTAAGGAGGATCGACAGGAAGATTAAGGCCGCGCTACATGCGGGAAAACGTCACGCATAAGCGAGACGTAGAACGCGGAAGAATGGCCTGAAGTTATGTCATGACGAAAAAAATTCATGTCGAACTATACAAAGTAGTATTGGAACGATTGCGGCTCTTCTGCGCTTCGCATCGTGGTTTTGCTTTGCATTTAAGTCTTATGCGGGATAATTAATAGAGGGGGCAATAAGAGGGGTAATGGGGGGGACTATATGTCGAGTGGAATAACCTCGAATATTGCATACGTGGAATTGTGGAAATTGATTTTTTTCGTTAGTATTTCAAGGAGGTTTTGGATATCAAACCAATATGGTACGAAAATTATGAAAAAAAAACTGGCGAGTTTGTGTATTTGCGAAGATTTTGCGTCTGATTTTTACAAAGAAACAT
Source organism: Aleiodes sp. PSUC_FEM 10030003 (assembly GCA_018902275.1). Lineage (NCBI taxonomy): Eukaryota > Metazoa > Arthropoda > Insecta > Hymenoptera > Braconidae > Aleiodes > Aleiodes sp. PSUC_FEM 10030003. The sequence goes on from JABSMS010014643.1 coordinate 3,457, forward strand.
CTTTTACTCATTTTTTGAGTTTTTTCAGTAATAAATGATTGAATAAAAATGTTTGAAATAAAGATGTTCATATTTATTCATATTTATTTGAAAAGTCCAAAAAAATGTCGCTCCTCTAAAGATTAATTCTGCGGCAATATAGTTCCCACTGGAAATTACCAAAAAATTTCAAAAAGAATCCATTCAAAAAAATTTCGTCCAAAATTCCCCCACGATTTTTTTCCAATTTTTATTTCCAGCCAAGTATTCAAAAAAAGCCAAGAGCGAGTGAAAAAAAATAATGAAAAAATCTCTTTAAAAAATCAACGATAACTTAGAACTCAATTGTAACGAAAAAAAATTCTGTTATCTCTCAAATTATTTTCACCTTTGAAAAATCAAAAATTTTATCTTATTTGTATTGTATTAGCTGCAGCATCATTAATAACGTACGATCAACCACAACGATATGATAAATTACATTGTCATTATTGTCTTTTGCCCAATATTATCTCTTGATAAATGCAACTTTTTAACGTAAGTTTTCCCTTTTTTTCATCCGTTTCCTCCTGGTACAATGTTACAAACCGGTTAATGCCTTCAATGGGAAAGAGCGAGAGAGATAAAGAACAAGAAAATAAATAAAAAAGTGGCGAGCATGAAAATAGCTGTGGCGTGTGTGTAGATGTTTTGCGTTTCAAACTTAAAAAGAAGGAACTTTGTGTACATACACACAAACACACACGCATACACGCTTTAGCAAACAAGTGGGTGCCGTGTAAGTGGCAACATTGTATCATTCCAGTGTGCGCGCAACTATCCAATCAATGTTAGGATTGCCTTTACCATCGTGAGCAATTCCGTGCCGACCTACTTGTATGGTTTATTATTACCGTGTGCAACACTGGGTTCACTAAATTCGCGTTATTGATAAATAGGGAATAGAAAATGATAATTAATTGTTGGGGAGAGGGAAAGAATTCCACATTTCTCGAAGACTTTCGATTTTTCATTGCCGAATGATTAACAATGTATTTACAATGTGAATCTTCATAATTTTCAATGAATATAATTTTTTTTTTCATCATTTAGAAGCAGAAAATTTTGGAAAAATTGAGAGACGTTGATTTAATAGGAAAAAATATTGCGGGGATTTTTACAAATGAAAAATTTTCAATTTAATTATTTTTAAACAATAATTTAAAAAAAAATTTGCTGTTCTTATCGTTTTTTTTTAAAGGTTATGCCTTCATATGTGAGTTGGAAAAGTGTTTTTTCGTTTTGTTTCATCAGTGTTATCGTTTCTCTATGTTTCGAAGAATTCTTCATCATTTTTAATCTTTTTTTCGAACGTCTTTTATTCGATATTCATCGCTCAACGGGTGAAAGAGTGTAAGTGCCATTTTTTAAAATTTGTTTCTCTTTTTTTGGTAACAAATGGACGTAAGTGCAAGATATTTATGTGAAAATGGCGTATTTCCGGGACATAGGCCCTTTTCGTTTTTAATCATTCCTTCAATTATAAATTCCATACATAAAAAGCATGGAGGATGGAGATACGCCCTTCTGTTATTATACAGGTTTGACAGATAGGGAAACCTTGGAAGAATTACAGAATAACAAAGGGGCAGAAGTCCTTTTGTTATTTGGCTTTTTATGAGTGATTTTTGCTTAAAACAACACGAAAAATATTTCGACATGTATTTTGGACACACGCCCTTTCTATTTTGAAATGCGTGTATCTTTGGCACTTAGGCCATTTTGCTTTGAGAGGTCAAGAAGCCAAACGAAATTGTTGCATGGTGGATGAAATTTTTTTTAATATCTAGACGCCCTCAAAATTTTCGTATAAATTCATAGAAGTCAATTCAGTAGTGAAGAAGTAAAACAGGATAAGTCGATTTTCTATTTCGCCAAGATTCTTTCGCGAATATTTCGGAAACTAATGGAGATGCGCCCTTTTTGCCCTAATTCTTTTTTGTAGAGAATTTCAAGAGCTACGAAAAAGCATTAGACCAAAAAGGACGTATCTCCATTAGTTTCTGAGATATTTCAGGAAAACCATTGACAGAAAAAATCGACTTATCCTGTTTTAACTCTTCAGTACTGAATTCAATAGAATGAACTATCACGGTAATTCCAAGGGAAAAAATTTCAACTCATTTACAGTACTCTCGTTAGTTGCGAACGCGTGGGACCGAATTCGCAGTTAAGTGCTGTCCCCCACTCTTGCGCCTAATCGGCCCTTTGTTCCCAGAATTGAATGGGGACCCCTTTTTGTTATCGATGTCTGTAAAGTAAAATTTAAAATGTTTCTCTCATTCGACTTTCTTGCAATTTTTCTCCCCAATGTTTATGTATAGAATGTCAAAACAAGCATCGAGCGCGTAAGGGAGTGGGGGTAAAGGAGAAAGGGATTAGGGGAAATATTCGTAACTAAGGAGGTCGCAACGTAACTAACGAGTCTACTGTATTCTCAAAAAATAATTTCAATTCTCCTACGATTCTCATCGTTTTTTCACGTCAGTCTTGGAAAACTGAAAAAAGTCATGTGAATTGGAATTTATTGGGATAGTATCTCAGAGTACGGTCGATAAAACAGAAGAACATGGAAATTCGTCGGTTAGTTTCCCATTCATTGCTATTGATGCAGGTGAACGTACATTGATTTACCGAAAAAGAAATTACGCTGTTCCAAATTTGTAGGGGCCACAATCTTCCCAATATGGACGATAGGAATGTAATGAAAATGGCGCTTCGTTTGGATGTCAACCTATGGTTGTGTGATTAATTGCAAGTAAGAGTGATGCCAGTAGAATTTAACTAGGGTGACTTTACCAATAGATGCACACAGTCCAAAAGATAGACGCCTTCGTCTTTATTGAGAATTATGCAGATAATCGAGCCATTTCTGTACTTCTTTGTATTTGCAATTATAGCACTCGTATCTATTCATGCACTATTGATTATATACTGATTGACCGGTACTTGAAATCATAAAAAAGTGAGACAGTCGTGAGTTCCCATGGCGCTATTGAGGGTTCAAGCTATATACGACATTTCTACGATTTTCATTAATTACCTTTTCATTATTCAAATTCAATCGATTTCTACTCCATTCATTGTCTATTCTTCTATGTATTTCTATGCTCCAATAAACCTCAATAGTCATCTATTGGGCGTGTCATCCTATTTTCTAAAAACGAAATCAATTTCGTTATCGAAACACTATGAATTGTTTACGTGCCTAGAACTGAATCCGTCAAAGGGATGATTTCGCCGGAATAGTATATTATGCACCTAGAGAGGAAAGCAGTCAATATCGACAAAAATTTGCCTCCCGAGCGAAGCGAGAAAAATCGAACATCTATATAGATGTTAACTGACTGTTATTTAAATAATGGGTCATTTTCGTGCGGCGTCAATCGGTCACTTCTAACGAAAACTGTCAGTAATTCATGTTGGGTTAGTTACGTGTGACTTACTGGTAAATTTACGGTAAAGTTACAGGTCATTTTTTGCATTCACGTCACTAATTCCTTGCGCGCGAGTTATAGGGGAGAGTGGGCTAAAATGGACTACCTGGGCAAAATGGACCTCCATTGAAAATTCTTGGAAATTATGGGAAAAATTGAGTTTTTGGGATATTTTTGAAAATTTATTTAATGCATCAAAAAATTTAAAAAAAATCAGTAATGAATCTTTCTCAATTTTCAAAAAGACGAAATTTTGAGAAGAAATTGCGTGGAATGCAAAAAATTGTAATTTTGGAAAAATCTTCGAAAAGAATTGGAAATTTATCATTTCTTGGAAAATTAAAAAATTGCATTTTTTCAATACTTCAATTTCTTCAGAAATTCTAACATTTCAAGTTCTTCAAACACTCAGAATTTTGATTTCTTTCAGAATCTCCAAAATTTTAGGTTTCCCTCAAGAAATCCAAAGAATTTCCTTTTTCAAATTTTCAATATTTTTTTTTAAAATTGCAAAAAAAACTTTTCTTGTATTTTGAAGATTTTTATTTCATTTCTGCCTTCTCACTAGTACAATTTTTTAAGCTTTCATTAAGGGGACCATTTTACCCCACCTCCCCCTGTAGCCTGTGAGTTATTTCCCGTGAATCTATGACTGACTGCCATTTTCTGTAACCTTTATATTATGAAATAATATTTTTTTTTTTCTGTAACCTGGATTACACACTTTCGTGCCGGGGAAAGTGGGGTAAAATGGAACCCTACGGGAGAGTGGAGTTGCATTATCAATTCTAAAAAATTATGAAAAAATATAATGTTTATCAATCTTTCGAAAAAAATTATTTTTTGGAAAGTAAAATTTCGAGAATCTTCTGTTTTCCATGGAATTTTGGAAAAAAAATATTGGAAATATTTGAAGACAAAATTTTTCAATTTCGAGAAAAAAAATCGTCGTTTCTTGGAAAATTGAAAAATTATATTTTTTCTAAATTTATAAAATTTGAATTCTTTGAAAATTTGATTGTTTCCTAATTTCCAAAATTTTGATTTTATTTGAATCTTCTACATTGATTTTCTTTGTTCATTTTGCCCCATTTTCTCCTATAATGGAGGGTCCGGTAACATTGGCCCTTGGGGTAAAACGGGCCTCCATCAATATTAATCAATATCCCCAAAGAAAAAAGCAAAAAAAACAATCAAATTTAAAAGTTATTCAAGAATAAAAAAAATTGTAGAAAAAAAATGTCAGAATTAAAAAATTCATTATTAAATTTTGTTGGGGAAAATAACTAATTATTTTTCTTTTAAAATTTTGAAAATCCCTTTCCATCGAAAATTCCTCTTTCAACTCGCCATTTTCCCCCATCTTCCCCTGCACATTCAAATTCCGTAGAAAAATTATAAACAATGTTTTCACCATAAAAAAAAATCTTACCAGAAGACCCGCTTCTCACCTCCCGTTGTTCCAAATTCCCCAAATACTTCTGCATGCGCAATGTCAATAAAATTTCCCCTCTTCACCACCCGCAACACACAAATCCACCTCACAAACAATTAGTCCCTGGCTCCACTAAAAATCCCCACAAAATTTCTCAAAAATATACATTAATCCACTGAGACCACGTGCGTACGAATTCCGGCGCAGTCCGAATACGTGCGCCAGTCACGTGGAACACGCACGTCTAAAAGCCGAGCAGGAAGTTACCGCCCCCGGAAGTGAAGGTCCAACCCCCCGGTTACGACCACTTTACATGCGCGTACACTATTTACACACATATTTGCAGGGTGCAAGTGTTAGAAATTTCCATCCGCAATTTCTTCCGTAATTTCCCACTACGTCTCTTCCTCTAAAATTCTCCAATTAACAAATTCCTTCACTTCTCCCCAACACTGTCGCAGTTCCACACTACTAAGTATGTTTGTGAATATTTCCAATCAAGTTGTTACACCTCAACTAAAATTGTGAAAAAATCCAAAGTCCCCATTGGCTAACCTCGAAAAGTTATTTGTGCGTGAAAAAATGAGCTGAAGAACACTCAAGTCACCAATAATAACGATAAATAACCACAGATCAGTAATAACTAAAGTCACAATTATTTTTTTTACCGTTTCAATGCAATTTCCGTGCGACCATGAAGTGAAAAGATACACGAGTGATAGTTATTTTGCACAGGATACAATGTACCTCGGGTTTCCGTGAATTAATTGACGCTTTTAATCGTTTTAACAATTTCCACTGAAAATATTTTACAGTCAATTCCGTTAGACCTTAGTAACACTATTCAACAATAGACACTGTCACAATTTCAATGCAGAATGATTAATTTTTGTAGTGAAAAAAATATTGTTCACTCGCCGAGCGTCGAACCTCACCAGTATGCAGTCGGTAACTCACTGAATGTCTGGTAGCGACGGCACACCGATTGAGTGCACGAAACGTTCACTGTGACGCGTCTGTGTGTGTGTTGGCGGCAGTGGTGGGAGAAGGGGAAGGCCGTGTAAAACAGACGAGTGACGAAGGGGTGGGGTCTCGCGGAGTGCTCCTCGCAGGGAAAAACGTGCGTGCTCAATGTAGAGGGGGCAATGGATGCAAACAGTGCGGGGGGAATTTTGTTGATGGTTGAGGTTGTAATGAGGGGAGAAAAAATTACGAAAAATCGTAAATGTCGAGTGTCTTTTACTGATGATCGTGGTGTGGGGGACCGTGTAACGCGGATACTCGGTTTACGACTGTATCTAGACGACGATCAACGACACTGAAATTCTATGATTATATTCTTTTGTCGCGTGTGCGTTCACATGTGAGCTTGAGAAGTTTTTTTGCGCTGGGTTATCAGTTACTTTTTTTTATGGTTCGAAGAATTTTTTTTGTATTTCTAATCGGGTTTTTTAGGTGATGTTTCATTTGGTTTGAGTCGCAGAGGTTCAATGGGCGTAAGTAACATTTTTTTTAATTCTTTCGTGGATTTTTCCGGTTTTTTTTCGGGAACAATTATAAATTGAGGCGAAATTGAGGCCTTTGTTTTTTTTTTCGTTGAATTATTTCGAGTTTCATTTCGGACGAACATTTTGTTTGGGGAGGGGGAGAAGACAAAGGAAATTGTTTTATTGTGGATTTTGTTTTCTTTGGAAATTTATTTTTTGCGTGAAATTATTTTGGAAAATATTCAATTTTTTTTTCTTCGAAATTCTTGATAATTTTTATCGGAAAAATTCTTTGGCGATTCGGATAATTTTAACGTGAAATTTTCCTTCTTTTTCCACAATTTTTATGATATTGTAATTTCATGTGGCTATTGATAATTTTCAGTGAACACGCAATTGCTGATGCAGTTTTATAGAATCGATATGTTCACTGGCGCGACACTGGTTATATGACCATTGACGGTTTCTCTTGTTTTTTTTTCAAGAGAAAAAGAAAAAAATAATAATATGAAATACGTGAGAACTCTTTGAATGAGAATGAACGAAAATGTCAGGCATAAATAAAGATTAAGACGTTGGAGGGGAGAATAATAAAAATATAATAAGAGAATATTTTTTCTTTGACTTTTTTCTGTTAAAGGAGGTTTGGGGAAATGAGTCACACTAGAGGGAAATAAAATTTTATGCCTCACTTATGCTTCATTTAACACGAAAATTGGGTACGTTGAATAATCTAAATATTCTTCATGCTTATGGTCGATCGTAAAAGTCGGAGATGATTTTTAACCGAAAAAATCCCAAAAATAATATTATCATTACATACAAATTTTTCAATTTTTTTTCGCTCTATTTGGCAGCAATGGAATTTTTGAAAAAAATGGTAAGAATTTTTTAATGGAATTTTGCGGAAAATTTGAAGAATTAAAATAATCGCGAAGAGACAATTTTTTTAATACAAATTTTGGAAATCTTGAAAAAAAAATTCAACTTTTTGAAATTTTCAGTTTAAATTTTGAAAATTTTGAAATTTTGAAAAAAAATAAAATTGTTACTGAAAAACAATTTTTTTTATTTTAAATTCTTCTCAAAATTTTTTTTGAAATTATTATTTTCAACATTCTGCACGATTTTAACTCAAAATTTTGAAAAATTGATTATGGGGGCGATCGGGGTAAAATGGACCTCCATTAAAAATTCTGAAAAATGACAAAATTTGAGTTCCTAAGGTATTTTTGGAAATTTATTTTGTGCAACGAAACATTTTGAAAAAAAAAATAAAAATGAATTTTTTGACAATTTTGAAAAAGACAAGATTTCGAGGAAAACAGGTGCAGAATGTGAAAAATAAAAATTTCATATTTTTTCTTTAAATACTTGGAAATTTGTTGTTTCTTGGAAAATTAAAAAATGTTATTTTTTTAATTTTTTCTATTTTTCTGGGAATTTTCATTAAAAATAGCCAAATTTTAATTTCTCTCAAAATTTTGATTTTTCCTAAAATTTTGATATTTGTTTTTTATTCAAAATTTGATTTATTCTTTGATTTTCCAAATTTCTAAAAATTCTATGATTTTGATGTCTCAAAAAAAATCAGAATTTTTAATTCTTTCAAAACTCCCAAAATTAAAATTTTTCCTCAAAAAATTTCTGAAATTTTGACTTTTTCAAAATTAATTTTTTTTTCCATTTTTTTCTAAAAATTTCATTCTTCAAAATTTCCAAAATTTAATTCTTTGTTACTTTGAGAGTTTCAAATTTCTTTCCCGCCTTTTCAGTAGTACCTTTTTTCAAAATTTTATTTAGAAATTTTCCTTACCTTATTTTTTTAAAATTTTACAATACAAAAAAAAAATTCAAAAATATACCAAAAGCTCAATTTTTTCATAATTCTTGAAAATTTAAAAAAAATTCCACTGATTTTCCACGCAAATAAAATTCTCTCATACCAAAACATTTTTCTGAATCCCCCAAAAATCCCGATGTCTTATACAGCATTTAACTACAACCCATCCAGTCGGCTTTCTCCCGTTGTGAACGATGAGAAAGGATTTTGAGGAAATAAAATCTGGTTGAATAGTTCGGATGAAGTTTCAAACTCCCGTAGTGTAAGAAAATTTTAGTAGAAAATACATTTAGTAGTCTGGTTGTATCAGTGTGTTAGAAATTCGTGCAGTAGACTCCTCACCGTCTAGTCGGAAGTGCCTTCCACTCTTGTCTCTCTCTCTTTGTGTTTATGTGTGCGTTAGCAAGAGCAGTGAAAAAGGGGGATGAGAAGAAGACGAACGATCGTAAAACGAAGCGGCGAAGTGAGTGGATTTGCAGAATAGTCCCCTTCTCTCTCGCTCTTGCAGAGGTTCTCTCCAAGAATATATGCGCTCGCTTTACGAATCTCTAGATATATTGTCGGTTGCACAGTTGAAATTTAATCTGATCGGATTTACGCAGAGGATTTATCATAAATCGATTAAGAAATTCATCAGTGTTACTTCAAACTTAAATGTCTCAATTAATAATTTTCATAATGCAGCCTCAGTAATTTAAAAGTTTGTTGTCATCATTTCTGAATCTATGTATATATATATATGAATTGTAATAAATGTATTGTCGAAGGACCCATAATATTGTACCGTTCAATGCATTCTGTCCATTT
>JABSMS010014644.1:0-30483 GCA_018902275.1 Aleiodes sp. PSUC_FEM 10030003
TCAATTTTTTCAAATTTTTAAGATTTGAAAATTTTCGAGAATTTGAAGAATTTCGAAAATTTTGGAAAATCTAAAAATTAACTTTTTTTTGGAAAATCTTAAATCTTCTTTTGGAAATCGATATTAATTAATTCGATAAGAAATCCATCACTCAATTAATTTAATTGTCCAACACTTCCGTTGGGAACTACGTAAATTGAAAACGATATGAATTCCATTGAAATTGATAAATTTCTGTGATTTAATAACTTTTGTATTAATTAATCAAAGTTCATTGTACGATACAAGTTAATTAATAATAACTTCATAAAAAATTGTCTCATGAATATTTAACAAATGTATACAACACAAAACTATTTCCATCTGCTTTTACAACTGTTTATTTTCTAGCCACGAAGCACATGTGGGTGAGTCCATCGTTTTGTCGAGTATTTTTTTTTTATTCCTATATAAAGTTAAGTCGGCAGTGTTAGTCGTGAGCGTTACAACCACACTCCTCTGTCTCGCGAAACAGAATCAAATGAAGCAAGATCCGTTTCATACGTTTAACCATATATATTCACAAGCACAGTACTTCATCTTCATTCTATAATTCGCAATTTATTTTCAAACAGTATATATATGGAAATGATATAAATCTTTTCAGTGCATTCACAACTGTAATAGTTATACTCATTAAATTGCCATACCTCATAAATTTTCTACGAATTTCCATCATTTTTTTAAAATTCATTTGATAGACTTTAATCGTAAGAATTTATAGTGAAAGCTAAAGAAAAAAGAGATATGAATTATTCTAATGTCGGGATAATTAAATTCGATGCAACAATAAAGGCAGCAATTAATTTATTTGAATGAATTCATTTACTTGGAATATGAGAGAAGCTATGAAGCATTGGGCGAATACAAGGGAAATTCCCTAGCAGAACTAACGTTCGGACTGTTTGATTTAATGGATGATAATTGAGAAGTAAAGAGGAAAGAAGAGAAGCGTCAATATGACTTATGATAATTTTTTCGGAATGTAGCGGGAACAAGAAAATTTCGTAATGAATTTTTCAATTTTCTGTACCTTTATATCACCAACAATTCGTCGCACCTTCTTTTTTTTCACTGCACTGCTCAATTGTTTATGAGACACTATTTTTTGTTTCAATATTTATAATTTTTCAGTGTTCTGCATCTGTCTCTCTTGCACTTCCGCACTTCCTCTATCCGTTATTGCAATTTTAGGCGAATATTTTATTCCGTAGCACTTATTAGATTATGTCTCAAGTCAGCTTTCATTTGTCTCACTGCTGAAGTCAAATGTTTACTCAATTAATTCACAGGAAACATGAATAATTACTCTAATAAAGATAAGTAGTGAGTATTCGAGTGTCAATCGCGGAAGCTTCGAGTAAGGTTAAATACTCTCGGCACAGTTGCTCCTATCCTTCCAATTAGCGCTGGCCACCGTCAAGTTTCAGAAAAAAATGTCATTCATCATTCGTCCACAGTTTTTTTCGGAATATGTCAGAATCTACGGGAGATAGCGAAACCTTTGTGGGAGCATCGTTGGAGAAGAAAATGAGAGCAGAGAAGGCCCTATTCAAATTTTCTTTATCTCCAATCAATTTTGAGATATTATCAAAAAATCTCCGTGGAATCGATCATCCATTATCAACTCTTTGAATTTTTGAATCTCCCTAAAAAAATCCGGAGAATGTCAAAAAAAATTATTCGAGACACCGAACAGTTGAAGAATACCTTGGAGACCATTCGCATTCCTCATTATGTTGATATTATTGCTCTATTTTTACGATTTTTACGAACATTTTCGAACGAAGAATTCAAATATTTCTCGAATATAATTTTTTTTTTTCCCAGCGGAAAAACCAGTAAAAATTTATCTCGTCAAAAAATAATCCAAGCGTAACATTAATCGAGAAAGAATGTACGAAAATTGATAACAAAAATTCCCGAGTTTTTCATAAAATTTAATTCAAATATTACCAATTCCCCATGTCGTATTTCCAATACTGAAAAAAACCCGTGTGTATATCAGTGAGACGTTATGCGGTAGGTAGTAGCCCCCTGAACAGAGGGAATACTCCTTCTCGTTGCACCATGCTACTATGGGCATGGTTATGTGTGCTGCCTGCGTGCCCACCGTACAACCAACACACAACACACACATTTGAAAAAAAAGAAGGAATAAAAATGTAAAGAGGAAAGAAAAAGAGAAAAAATGTATGCGCGCGGGTGAAGCCCCAACAGCCGGCACGTTATTTGCTGGCTACGTCAGTGTTACTCTGGCCGCCGTGCCATACAGACGTGTTACTCGGAACTATCGTTCGTGTGTTCCTTCATTATTACGATCGAATATAAATCGTTTGCGATTGTGTTGTGTTTCGTTTTCCAATTGCTTATTGCATTATTAAAAATTAAAGTTAATGGTGAAAATGTAGAATTTCTCGTTTATTCTTTTTATCAACTGACATTTCGTGTTTTTTTTTCTATGTAAGCGTAACCGTTTTTTCACATTCTCAAGTGATTGTACAGAAGTGTAATCGTGGGAAGGTGGGGAACTCCACTTCCGTTTTTTTTTCTATGGTGATTGTGTGTCTTAAAATTTGTGTGTTCTAACGTCTTCATTCTTTTATTTTACATTCTATTATTTTATTTGGATGAATCACGTGGGCCTACGTGCGGTGTGTGTTTGTGACAGGTTGAGTTTTTAACGTCATCGAAGTTGAGGTGGTTGTGTTCACGGGAAGAAGGTGAGTCGAATACATATTCATAAGCAAAGGATAATTTCCTTGTCCGTTGAAATCGATGGAATCATCTGCATGTTTTTTTTTCTTCTTTAATTTGAAAAGCCGAGTTTATGTGAGAAATGACGTCATGCCTGGTTACTGTTAACTATGGAATGTGACATATGTCTTGTTTTGTGTGTGCGTGTTCTTTTTTCATTTTTTTTTGAAACTTTATAACGCACATGTTGATTGTGGCATTCCCACGTGATTTAACCCGAGTAGTCCTTGAGATCATCTTTATTTTTTTTTCCGTAAGTTGTAAATAAAACGTAACATTGGAGAATGCAAATTGCGGTGGAGAGAAAGATACACGTTTCTCAGTACAATGCTTCGGCAATGATATCATTGGCCACTTGAAGAGTCTTTCAATGCTACGATAATGGGGGAGGGGCGTATTTTTTTTTGGTGAATGTGTTATTTGGTTGGGGTATGAAAAAGCCCGTTGAATGAAGCGAATGCCTCGTTTGGTGAGTTCAATGTTTAATTCAATTAAGGATTTCGGGAATTCGTCAATTTAAAATAAAAAAATTAGGGGAATTAAGTTTGCGGAAATTTAATGGGTCTGTTGAAGAGAACGCGAAATTTGCGTTCGAAAATGATAAACTACAATCGATTTTAGAGCAATAGTTTTCGAGATATCTCAAAAATTGAAGTGATTTTTTTTTTTGTTATCTCGAAGAGGATTTGAGTAAAATCAATTGTATTGTTACATTTTATTGTAAATTTTCCCGGTTCTTCGATGGAATACTCAAAATTTTGAAAATCCTTTGACTTTATTATCGTTAAAAAGAAAACAATTAAAAATTGATTGATTTTTAGAAAAAATCGTAAAAAATAATTCTCAGAAAATTAAATTCTCAGAAATGAAGTTTACATTGAATCAAATAAATGTAGTACGATATGAAATATTATTTTAGAAATAATAAATACATCATGCAAACGTTCAATAAAATTTAATCGTTTATTCGGATCAAAACACTCAATAAATCATTGAAAAAAAAGACTGGGAAAAATTAAGATAATTTAATGATCCAAGAGCGAAGTTCATTTTAATGGAAAGAATTATTTTTACAAATGAAACTTCCTTCATTAATGTACAAAGCATACAGTAGTTCCGGAATATAAAATAAGATGATTGCTTCATCTCGTTCCCCTTACCAAGTGTTGAATCTAGGAAGAACAATTTGTATGATTTATCGATGATAGATTCATGATTATAAATGCTGTATATAAAGCCACATTTGTGCCTTTGGCAATGGACAATGAATTGCAAAATAACAGACTTCCTCATGAATATTCTTCACCCCTCGAAGAATAATAACTGAAAGATTTCGAATAGTAGTGAGGTGGTAAAACGAGATGTGATAACGCGAATTCCGTTTCTGCGGAATATCTCGGAATCTAAGAGAGAAACACTCCCGAAATCTTCAGTCTTCTAGAAATATCTCCGAAAATAATAGAGATAGCGACATTTTGATAGTCACCATTTTTGTAGCTCTGACTTTTCTCTACAAAAAAGATTTCAACAAAAATTTCTCTATCTCCCTCAGATCCTGAGATATTTTCCAAATACCGATTGCAACCTCAAATAAAATAATCTCATTTCTCCCAGTCTTTTGAATAAACTATTATCAAATAGTTAATGAAAAGTATTAAATGTCTCGCGTCGCCGATGTAACCGCCCAAGGGTGAATGAATGCCTCCTCCGTGACCCGTGAATAAAACATTCAAAGACTTTTGCTGTCGACAATTAGTTGGCAAACGTTTTTTTTTTTATTTCTTCCTCCTCATCGTGCAAAGTGACGAGTTAAATAAACGGAATTTCATTTCCACTATCTATTCTCCCCTATTATCAGTGAAGAAAAAACTTAGAAATGTAGATAGTTTTGTAACACGTCTACGTATATTTGTTTGAAGGAAAAAAGAAATGGAATAGCAACAAAACGTTAAATAGATAGCAACGGAGAGTTAACAATGGACTGATCGGAAACTGAAACGATAACACATCTTTCCTTTTTTTATTTCGTTCTTTCTTCGTTCATTCCACTGACAATGTATCAGACCGAACATTTCCTTTCAATTGCTTAACTCTATTGTTACAACAATTGCTGCACCAACGCCCCCCAAGTAATTTCCTCTTTCTCTTGAATTAATTACGATTTTTTTCATTCTTTTTATCAATTGGAATTTTCAATTTTTTTCCTGTTGAGAGTAATGAATGGGGAACACGTGTTGCTGATTACATTTTGGTAAATAATTGTTATCTCAATGTGGTATTACATTATTTTTCAGTTGAAACCACGTGTAAACAGCGATATGTATCTGCTAATTTAATCCCTTTTGTTGAGTATCGAGCTGATTATTTTTTTGGCGAAATAAACATTTTTATTCACGACTCGATGTGTCTGGTGTTATAGTCTATGCTGCAGTTTTTTCGATGCGGAAGGAATTGTGTGACACGCGCACAGAAAGTATTCAATGAAATATAATGAATTTCCGATATTCTAATCAATGAAATTGTTGATGAAGTTTTTTTCGTTGTGGAGAATTTTAAATGCGCCTTTTTTTGGAGCTCAGACTTTTTCCAACAAAAAATTCCCCACAAAAATTTCTCTATCTTCTTTAGATTCTGAAATATTCCAGGGAAACTGATTTTCAAGTCAAATCAACTTATCTCGAAAATTCGTGACGAACGAAAATTTTTAACTCCCATTACGCTTCGTTACTTCAGGTCACTGCATACTTGATGTTTCCCAAACTTTGAAATGTTTTTCTCCCGAAACACGTGGCCTGCACGTGCGCACAAACCTTTTAGTATCCTGTAACACGTTTTTCTACGAATAGAAGAATAAAAATGAGCGAATGCCTAAAACATTTCGACACTTGAATTTTTTTATCGTGAATCATTCATTACAATTATTTTCATAAGCACTCGAGGTTCTACGAATCAGATATACAATTCCAATCAATTCTTTTTTTTCTAATAAATATTGAAGTCTCGAATTTAATGAAGATGATTGTTATTTCATTAGAAACATTGGAAATTTTATCTGAAATAATATGTTTTGAGAAAAATGATACATGATTATTGTTACTACGAGTGACTAAGTGCTTCTTTCTGATCGTGCTTCAACTACAAACCACTTTAATCAAGTAGAATCATGTTAATTACTCCGTCATGTACATTTTTTTTCAAACAGTATTGCACTTTAGAATCCTTGGGTAAATGAGTGATATTGACACCAATTGGAACATTTTTATTGCACTGGAAAAATAAACTTAATGAATTCTTCATTAAAAAAATTATTACAATTTTTTTTCGCGTTTTACGTGAATAAAAAAAATTGTTTATATACTTTTGCGGTTTTCAAACTCGAAAAAAATTATCTTCAATTGTTTTTTTGAAAAAAATCAAAAAGAATTCATGATGAAAATTAAAAAAAAAATTACCGAACGATTTTTTTTCTTTCATCGAATTTTTATGAACAATTTTTTTTTATCTTTAATCATAAAGGGCTGAACCCGGGTCAGACGTACATTTCTAAAAGACGGTCACAGGACTGTAACCATCCTGTTTTTGAACGCTGCATTCAACAGCGTTGTTTTACTGCATTTAAACTGTGACATCGTACATTGTGATGTTTATGCTGTCGTCATTCCTTTTCCATTCAAAGTATTTTTCATGGGAGACACAGGCACACTAAAATTTAAATGTGAGTTTTTGGAGTACCTTTGTGAAGATTTTTCTAATCTCTTATGCACGAGAAAGGATGAAAATTCGTCATGGCAATGTATTTAAATTTATTCAAAATTCATTTGAATTGAAAAGAATTTTCAATGAATTAAAAATTACTCAACTTTTTTTGTTGGTAATAGAATTTATGATTTTTCGAAATTTGGGGGATTTTTGTGTTTATGCAACTAAATTTCACGGCATCGTTTCTGAGATATTGAAAAAAATATATTTTCTAATGTTTAGCTGAAAAATAATGGATGATGTTTTAATTCTTCGTCTCTTCAATACGAAATTATTCAATCAACAATTTTCTGATCGGCTATTGTCGATACTGAATGCTCAATTGGTATTCAATCGGTTGGATAGCGATCCAAACTTGGAATCAAGTGGCCAAAACCCGTGCGTCTATCAGCTCCTGCTATCTGAAGGATTTAAATAGAATCCCACAGTTCGAAAATAAGTTTTTTGTGAGATTCGGTTTATTATGTGGGTTCTTCAAGATGCATTTCGATACTGATTGAATTATGGGTTGGAATTGAGTATGTGTTTCACATGCCGATTTTTTTAGTTCAACACGTCATTTTTATTTATAGAAATAATATTTCATTTTTATGAACTGGAGAGAAAGAGGCAAAATGGGGGCCGAAACGCTGTAAGAAAGATAACGCATGGAAAGAGAAAAATGTGATTTCAGGTAAAATAAAATTATAGTTGAAGAAGACTCTGATAATTTTTAATAAATAGGAAAAGATTTTACAAAATAAAGGAAATTAAAAGAGGAAAAATAAAATCACTGCAACAAATACATCTGCAACTTCGGTGATGTTTGGCACTATCATCTTATCTAAATATCAATTAACTATGAAACTTAATGGTTTTTGTTATGTATTTAGTATTGCTTAATGGAATTCATCGTAACTATTATTGAAAAGACCTCAACAATATTATTCTTGTTAAATGAACACTGAAAATTTCTCTCTGTGTCGAAGGGTAGTGAGACTGCAACAATTTCCATTGTGGAAAAAATTGTGTTCACGCAATGTGACGTAAAACTTTCTGTGGACAGAGTCTCAAATTTCGCCAGCTGAAAATCCCAAATTTTCAATAGCGGTCAATATAAAGCCCATCACTTCGAAGGGGATCGAACCCCGCTGGGAGTCTCCAATTTCCTTTTCCACGTCTTCTTCCACATTTTTCCGAACTTTATGTGGAAAAAAATGAAAAAATACAGTTAATACCTTTGTCAAAAGAAACATTAAAAAAAGACATTAAGATTGGATGAAAAATCGACCGAAATATTTTTCTAGAATATCGAAATAAATCTCTCAATCTCTTTGGCCCAAAAATAAATTAAAGTTTATTTTTTCTAACAGAGGATCCTTTCTTCGCGCAAAGCAAAGATATGCTTTCTCAAAACTTTTCTTCACCCTCAGCGTCTATTTTTTTTCCCTCCTGAAAAACTTCACTCATCCAAGCACTTTGAATATACAGTGGAAATAAAATGCGTGAAATGATGCCTCGATGAAACAAAAGGAAGGGAAAAAATATTGCTGCTATATTGAGAGAAAAACAAAGTTTTGTCAAGAATGTTTTTACTTAGAAATTATTGTTGACTTTCATTCACCTTATGATTGATGGGAGATTCTTCCTACAGTCACTTTCAGAGTAACTTGATTAAAACATCTCATGTCATTAATACTTGATATTTCTATTGGGTTTAGGACAATTTGTCAAGATTTTTTTTCTGCAGATCATGAAATTCTTTTCGAAGAAAGTCTCGTTAATTTCTCATAAAGCCACTCGCTTCAGAGATAACCTTGAAATTCTCTATCCAAGTTTTCTTATCTCTTTTCACCGCTTCTTTATGAAATCCTCCAGAAAAAAGACATGAATATTTTTCTCTAAACCTACTCGTTCCGAAAATATTCCAAATAAGAATGTAAATGATTGACATTTTCTCTCGATTTGAATGGTTCCAGGAGTCTATTACTCCGCAAAAACTTCCCCCAGAAAAATTCCCCATTTCAATAAGTCACCAATAGAAATTTTTTAGAATAAATTCATTGCTCAATTTGTTTTCCTAATTATGTGAATAGAAAACATGAGAATAAAAGATCATTTCTTTCTATAATTCGAATCTCTCAATATATTTTTAATTATTATTAGAAGGGAAATTTTTCTGGGGAATTTTTTTCGGGAAAAAGGATTCTGGACACGATTTGAATGGTTTTTCAATTTTTTTTCTTCAGTGTCGACACATTCCCAAATATGTAAAACACAATAGCAATAAATTCGAGAGAAAACGATTTTCTCAACAATTTCCGTAATATCTATTACTGACACAACCGTTAGACACGACAATATTATGAATGTTTTGTGATTAATTTATACTTGAACATTTGCCCTTCTGAAACCGGATGAGCCACCAGATGTACTTGGTGTAAACAAAGCAGGGGGTAGGCGGAGCGTGTGAATTGGTTAGGGCACGTAATAAGAAAAACATATATATGATTGTGACGAATTTATGCTCACAAAGAGTTGAAACGAGGGAAGCCATGATCCGGTTGGACAAAAAAGGGTAGAGTTATATGCGAGATAATTGGTTCAGGAGGATGATGACCTCGTCAAATGAGTAACGGAATAATATTGCATTTATTGTGAATAATTGAGTGGTCAAGTGGTTAAACGAGATAAGTTAATTTCACATTGTCACTAGTTTTTACGAGATATCTCGGAATTGAAGGGAGGTAGAAAAAAAATAGTTACGACCTTTTTCATAGAGCGGAGTCAGAGCTATAAAAAAGGTTATGACAAAAATTTATCTATCTCTGTTAGATTCGGAGATATTTCATAAAAGGTGAGTAAATGAGAAGTGATAAGATCGATGATCGAGTGATAAAAAACACGATGTTCAGACTTTTGAAGATATTTCGTGAATATCTCCGAAACTACTGGATTTAGGGAAAATTATGAAGACAACTTGCTTGTAAAGAATTAAATTCTCTACAAAAAAGCTCCGGAGGTAGATTCTCATAAACCTGCTCGTTTAAGAGATATTAGCATAATTACTTCGGTTGTAGTTTCACGAGTTTATCTCGTTTCACAATTTTACTACTGAATTCATTAAATTCCCGTGGTTTTCGTGATTAGTCTATCCATCTCATTCTCGAAGATCATATCGTCTCGGTTGGAGCTATCCTTTCCTTCTAACGGCCTTGGGACCCTGCCCAGAAAAAGTTTCATTCAACTAATCGTCGATATAATAGAATTTGACAATTACGATCCTTTCTAACAATTGAGTCATCAAAGGGCTGACAGTACGGTTCAATTATCTTTGGGGAATTGGAAACTTAAAGTTTAATTATGGTCAATTAACTTTAGCATCGTAAAAAATATTTCGAGTCATGTCGAGCGTTGATGTTGGATAAAATGAATAGAGGAGTTATGGAACAAGATGAGTTAGAGTAATGTCACCGTTTTTGGTGAATATCACGGAAAATAAGTGAGATAGAGAAATTTTTGCAATTACCTTTTTTGCAGCTCTCATTTTTTTCAACAGAAAAAGTCTTCAGAGATTTTTTTATCGTTCTCAGATTCGGAGATATTTCATAGCAGCTGATAACGAAGTGAAGACATTGAACTTCGTCCTCGGTTTTCATCAAATATATCGGAATCTATTTGAGATACGAAAAACTTCGTGCAGGCCTCTTCTGTAGCTCTGATTTCGCTCAAGTGGAATAATTTTTTTATAACAAAATAATAATTATTAATTATTCCTTCTTTTGGCATGGGATATTTTTTTTTCGATAACACTTGAGCCACAAATTGTTCATTTAGTCATAACGCTTCCGTAGCGCAGAAGGCAGCGCGTAAGTCTCATAATCTTAAGGTCGTGAGTTCGATCCTCACCGGGAGCATATTTTTTTTCTTTTTTTCTTCCCAAAAAGCTGTTTGAGAATATTCACTGAGGTTGTAAAGTTTTATATTGCAAATAAAAACAAGTTTTAAAGAAATCAAAATGTGAACATGGCCATATAAGCTGCTGATGATATTGCATTAGTGATTTTGTTGTAACATTAAAAATGTATTTCTTACCATTACAAATTTTCATGTCTCTCGAAAATAGCATTGACTAAAATTTAACGACTATCTCAACATTTTGCTACATATTTTATGATAAGTATATTTCATTCTCTTCCAAAAGAGGAATAAAAAATACGGTTTTCCTTTTTTCTCGAAGCTCAAGAATTTCCTTCCCTTTGACATTCTTTGCACTTCATTCGTTATAATTCTAATCTTTCATTTCATCTCCCAAGAAAGCCAGTTTCAATATTTTTAGAGCATTTTTCACTGCTTTTATCCCAGAAAAATTTAAGACAAACTTCATGGCCATGCTCCCGGCCATGGAAGTTCCGCTACTCCATTGTTTCCTCAGAAACACTTATAAACACCATTCTCACCTATTGAAATTAAACTCCGAATCTAATTATCATTCAAATCCAGTATGAAACAAAACAATGACAGCCGGAAATGAGAATGTCGCAAAATCGAGTTCCAAACGTCTACGAACATAGGAAATAATAACAGGAAACGAATAATGAAGGAAAGTGTGTTATTCCATATATGGTTTGATAATTCTAAAACACAATGAAGCAATTAGAGCAATCTAATTTCACCCGGAAAAATTATCTTCTTTCTCGAATACGAACACAATTGTTGAACACAATTAAATCTGCGCAAATCGTTTTGTGATCTTCACCCAATTAGTTGAGAACAAAAAATTTATGTATTTTGTGGGGGTTATAATGTTAAAAAAAAAATAACATACTAGAGCATATAACCGTGGCAAGGCCAAACTAGGGGGTCGTTTTCTGTAAAGATCTACGACGATATCACAACCATATTGGAATCAACTGCGTGTAAAACCAGTTTAGCAAGAAGAATCGTATGGTCTCTTTTATATATACAAGTAGATCTCGTTTGACTGTGTTGTTTGTGGCAAAGCACGCGGCGTTTTCCCCATTCCAAACTGCTAAACGATTCCCTGACCCTTAACAACTATTCATTTCTTCTGTTTTCCATAATTCCTTTTTCTTTTTCGCAACATGAAAATAAATGAAACGAAATGAATAGTCAGTGAATAAATTTTCCGGGCAGTTAACGGAATTGCTCGAAATTCAAATTACTTTTGGTTTGATAAAAATGTTTTAGAGTGATGAGGCACTATTCATCATAATGTGTATCATAAAAGGTATTTCAATGGCTGAATCTAACACGCATGTCTTACGTTATTAAGGCCTTTTTTTTGTTGCGCCCAAAGAGGTAACATGAAGAGCTGAGTAATTTGAGATGATTCTAGAGCATGAAGCTCACTCTTTTTCTTCTGAGCATTATGTTTTCTATTCCTAGATCCCAAATAAACATTGGGCTTGGAGCAGTTGTGTACCTGGACGTTTCTCTTTGTTGGTGTATCATCATTTAGTCAGGAAAAAAAATTATTCATTGGAGAAATGGTCATTCTTTCGGATCTGAGTATAAAATTGAGGAAGATTCCGATTTCGTGTAGACCTCAGGAAATTGTCTTGAATCTGATGTTTTCTGAGATAGTTGCAAAACAATTAAAAGCAGACTTTTCAATTCATTCCCTCTTACAACTTCAAAATTTCATAGAGATTCTATTGTCAATAACTTTGAAAGATGTAAGATCTCTTTTGTAGAGAATTCATCGATCTACAAAAAAGATCTCTTGACAAATTTCTCTAAATTTGATAGTTTACGACATATTTGCGAAATAATCGACCAATTTTTTATCGACATGTTACAGCGTTTCTGAATTGATACGGTATCGCTAATAGAAAAAATTGATTTCATGTCGCAGAGAGAATATAATTTGCATAATAATCGAAAGGTAAACTACTGTGATTAGTAGCGTCGAATTTGCACGAATTTCGCAAGGGACTTGGGGCCTTCACCAATGACAGCCAACAACCTTGCAAGGCCTTACGGCCTAGCTCAGTGAGGAACGATAGTACAAACTCTGAAAGGAGGCTATTGATACCTATACAAGCTCCGCGAAATACCCATGATGTTTAGCGGACGCTAAATCGTTCTAAACACATCCGTTTCTCCTTGACCTTCGTACGGAACATAATTTTTACTGTATTCCAATGATTCCTCGATAATTTTCGCATTTAACTTTTTCATAATGTTTAAGAAGGAGAAGGATAACGGTTTTTTTTTAATAAATGAAAAAATTAGACAATTTTTGGAGTGAAAATCGATGTATCCTTTCAAAAAAATTCATTAAGTATTGAAATTAAATTAATTTTTTATTCATTGAATGAAAAAGTTGAAATTAATTCTATAATGAAGTTAATCCAGTTTTATTTGCATTCGCTTTTTTGGGAATATCTCGAAATTTGAAGGAGATACGATATTTTGCAGGATTTTTTTGCAGATTTTTTCTAACAGAATATACGTAGATATGGGGGTATCATGATTTCTACGAAAATGATTCATTTGGGGAATTTTCGAAGATATCTTTTTTTTAGAACAGAATGAAATCTACGAAAAAGTTATCAATCAAAAAATTCGTATCTGTTAAATTTTGAGAAAACCTCTTCAAACTTCAATTGTTTACATTTCACTCCGCAATCGATTGGCAAAATGATGAAGCGAGATAATCAAAAAAGTATCAGATTATTCTTTGAATATCGTCGGAACTTGTAGATTTAGGGAAATATGTGAAATAACCTTTGTTATGGAGAATTTTATGCGCTAAGAGAAGTGGTAAAGAAAGAGGTTTTAGAAAAAAAATTAGAGAAAAACCTGAGACTTTTTTTGTGGAGAATTTCATAAGTGATGAAAGAGGTTCTTGACAAATTCTTCTAAACTCAGTAGTGTCTAAGATATCTTTAAAATAATCAGACTTCAAATGGAAATCGATTCATCACGCTTTACCAATTCGTCCCTGAATTTATTCTATCGATATAAAAATTCCGAAAAAAATGAGAGCGGTTTTTACTCGAAATTTACCTTGAGATATAAGTTTACCAACAAATCCTTTTTTTTTCATTAAAATTAATTTTTTTCATTTATAAAATATATCGAATACTTTCATTCGATCTCTTCGCAAATTTAATTTATCTGCGAAAAATCAATTTCGTTGATTTCATTCTCTCAACCCTTCTTGTTTCTTTGAATGCAAAAATTCTCGCATGGCTAGAACTAGAAAAATCCAATTCTGTTTCGAAATGTTTGGAATTTAGTTGGGAATACGCCTACGCGTGTAACGTAATGCCACTCGACACCCGAGTGGGCCCTTTTCAAGCGGAAGGTCACGTATTGTTTTTTTTTGTTTTGTTTATTTTTCATGTTCCTTTGACCGCAAGGCCAGATAGTACTGGAGGCTTCCCCTTCTCTACAATTAATAACTTATGAGCTAATTATAACTTGATTTTCGAAAAAGATTACTTTTCTGGATTGTTTTTTCAAACTTTTTTCTTTGTCCAATTTCATCAAAAAATTATTTGAAGTTTATGATGGGTGTGCGATCTTCAAAAGGAAATATTTTTGATTGCGAGACTCGCCAATTAATTCTCGTATTCATCATTCGATGAACCAAAGAGGAAAGTGGGAGAACGAGATGGATAAGTTTAATTCCAAAATAAGTTCTTAAGGAAAAAAAGATACTTACTAGAATTTATCTATTTTCCATGGATTCCGAGACATTCAATAAAATCTGATATCAAAGTGAAATTAATTTTGCTAAAAGAAAAAAAAAGCATTTTACTTTCAGATTAATTCATTCACGAAGGAAAAAAACGTTGCTAAAAATATTGTTACATCAATGTTACATAAATGAATGATTGCGAAATAATTTTGATACACTCGCAGATGAATTTTCTGAATTCAAATTAATGGCTTTATTTTATTTTTGATTTCTAAACTCATACTATATAATTATCTAGTCGAAATGCGTGATGAATATGACCTTTCACAAGATAGGATGAGGTGTGACTGGCACACAGAGTGACTCTCTAAACTGTAATTACCATGGCATTAATTCATTCATGTCATTTCCGCACAATGCCCTGCACCGGATACAGACAATGCCAAGTTTCAACTGTAGAGATCCTTAATCCATGAATTTCGAAATTTAATTTATTCAAAT
Organism: Aleiodes sp. PSUC_FEM 10030003; assembly: GCA_018902275.1. Classification (NCBI taxonomy): domain Eukaryota; kingdom Metazoa; phylum Arthropoda; class Insecta; order Hymenoptera; family Braconidae; genus Aleiodes; species Aleiodes sp. PSUC_FEM 10030003. The sequence goes on from JABSMS010014644.1 coordinate 14,708, forward strand.
TTTCTCTCCATTATCCTCGTCATTATTGTCTTCACAATTTTTTCATTTATGTAATTGGGGAGAAAGGGATAAAAGAACGCGATTAATGATTGAGATAATTTGGGGAATTATCTTTTAATCGTAATGTTATGTAGGTGAAGGTGGGGTAAAATGGACATTCGAATTCAACAGTTCGAGATAGAGATTTTTTGATGATTCCATTGAAAAGCTTTTTTTTCTCTAACTAATAAATTTTCGAATCGTAATGTTTTTTTTCAATTTTAAATTCAAGCAAAACTTGATTTTTTTACAGACAATTGCCTACAATTCGAATTTTCTTTAGTCAAATTGAGAATCATAGGAAAAATGATTCATAGAGTACAATATACATATTTCGTGACGATGATATCTACTCGCTATCAATGTTTACTGATAATTGCACCAGAGATAACTGATTCTTTGTATTGTCCCCTCACAGAAGCATTGAAATATTTGTGTAAAACAGTGTACAACGTTTACTGAATTTTTTTTCAGTTTCATTCAATGTAATTTAAAATTTTCTATGCTTTTACATCTTAAGTACAGGCCAGTGTTGAAATAATTTTCCGCTCATTATAAAAGTTTACGGAATTTTCCAACTCCTTCAATCCTTCATTTTCAGTAATACCAGATAAAAATATTTGATGAAACGAATTACTTTGATTGCTTACTTTTCAATTTTCTCTATTATGAATTCGAGAAAAATTAATCATGAAAAAAATCAAAATTGATTGTGTTATAGCATTTTTCACCGCCAATTTTCTCAACTCCGCAATAGATCTGTATATTTCTGTAAAATCCATGGATTTTATTATTTCTTCGGAGGAAATTTTTCTCGTCTGCTGAAATGCAGATTAAAAAATCCCCCGAACATACCAAGGAGTGTGGGCAAGTTTGTCGTCATTTTTGATACGATAGTAGTCGCGAAAAAAAATGAAATGAAAAAAAAGGAGCTGTTGAGATATTAAGACCGCGTAGGTAGTCAGAGGAATTTGTAGCTCGAGATAAGGGCGAAATAAGTTGTAAATAACTGTCGATATCGATGCCCTCGAGGGCCAAACATGCCACATAATTCGGTACGAATAAGTTTTTTGCGCCCCCAGGTGCCTTTTTTCGCACACACAAAAATATAGGCGTATCTACCTGGCTTTTGATGCATATTCAACAAGTTTTGTAAATTGAATTGGATGATCTTGCGAAAGATAGAGAGTGTATTTATAATTGACGATTACATTCTAATCATTTTCGTGATTAATCGTTAACTTTAATTGCTAAATCCAATTTTATGTGGAATTTTTTAGTAATAACTATTAAAATATCCAATAACAGTTACGGAGAATAATTAAAATAATTTTCGTAGTCAAGTTTCTAAATAAGATGAGGCAATTTCTGAGTTTTTTAATAGTTTCCATGGAATATTTTGGGATTCCTCGAATATGCGACTAAATTCCTCCAATTTACCATCTTCCATCTTCAAATATCTCTACACGACAAAAGTACCCTTCACCCAATCTATTCAACTTGAAGAAGAGAATATTTTCTCTTCCACCTTTCTTCCGTATCTCCAACGATTTTCGCGAAAAGGCTCAATGAACCTGTAAAGCATGGACAAATGTAAAGTCTTTGTGCTCGATAATGCTTCCAATTATTCTCCGCCATATATCCTTCAAGTTTTTCCCTGTGAATCGCACTGGCTCTTTGTCACGACTATAAAACAGCCATTAATCATGTCCGTGACGTTATGGTTAAACATTTGAATGCAATATTAATTCTCAAGTTTTGAATTAGTCATATCAATTTGTGTGACTTTGTTGTTACAGATGCTTGGTAAAAATGGATAATTAATCGAGGTGATGTTCATGAAATGGATAGCCCTGAACAAACTGTCGGAGGCCAAGAGGCCGATGAATCAATGGGTACTGTGAAATGTCATCAATGTTTAACGTGCAACACTGGATACAATCCATTGACAATTGGTTCAAGTGAGAATAATCATCAACGATGTAAATTGCATTCATCTACTTCATCGCGAGCCTCAACAATGCCGGATCCTTACAAAGAATTGGAGCTCTACCTTGCTAAAGTTATTGTGAGTAAAAAAATAATGCATTTTTATTTAATCTTCTTTATTTACTTTGGCATACTGCGGTCTCTCCACAACTCGAAATTGTAACTCAAGAACGAGCGTTGAAAAAAGGGAGAGAGAAATTAACGGGGGTGCAGATGTGCAAGATGCACGTACCTCTATTACGTGCAGTCAGCTGTTAAACGTTTGCTGATGTTCCAGCTGTCCGTTTCATACAACTTTCGTTGAAATATATGTATCGTCTTTTTTCGCTTCATTCTGAAAAGTATTCTAATTATTTTCATTGTTAATTCTCAGAACGATGGATCATTAATTTTGTTTTCATTTATTTTCGAGGGAAAAAAGTAATCAATTATTATAACGAGTGATTGTTGCTATCGTCGACTTCTGTTTGAAGATTAATTTCAAAATAATTGAAACATTAATTTTGATCCAATTATACATTTCTTCACTCGTAGAACTGCAGTTCTTTCTCAAATGTGCGTGAAGCCCAATATCCTAACCTCTGACTTCATGTGCAACCTTCATTCACATGCCTCATTGGTTCACAATAAAAATGCAGGTTTTTTCTCAATTTCAACTATTTTTTCCATCAAAAGGCGCAGTTCACTGCATAGAAATAAGTAAGGAGCAATATAACATCGTTCCCGCGCCCATTAAGTCCCGTATTCTCAAACTGAAGAAAAGGATAGTCGATGATTCGTCGAGTTGTTTCTTGGCATAAACTTAAAATAATCTCCACAAGACGATGATCAATCCATTAGAACTTCTTTTAAAAGATACCTTCCATTCATTGAATTAAATAAGTCGTTGAATCCGTTATTAGAGGTTATCAACATGTGTTGGCGTTAGATTGGAGAGATCTTAAAAGTACATTAGCATGTATCATGCAAAACTCGTTATAAGACATCTCTTTTAAATTATCAACCTCTTTTTTTCTCGTAAATGTGCTTTTCCGTATGATCGAGAAAATAATTTTTCATGAAAAAAATTAGAGGATTTTATGTTTAGAATTTTTCAAACGAATCATAAATTTCGATTGGAAAAAAATGATTTTCCGTACAGATCAGTGCCTGGCGTCAGAATTCTGCGATATTCTTATATCATTCTTATATCAATTTCTGTCTTTTCTTCATTGTTGCTCTTCGCTAATTCACCAATTGCCCATTCACCCAACACTCTTTTCCTACACAATCCCATTGTTTGCATAGTTTACCTGAATAAAAAAACCCGAGATTTTCATAAAATCAGCATGCGCGGATGTGTATGTAGGCTGTTTGTGCATAACCGTTGCAGTAAAAGTCTTTTTCTTCTTCATATACCTCAGTGGCATTTAAAATCACAAAACAATAATGTATATGTGAATCAAATGTGTATATGTGTGTGTACGTATTTATACAGCCACGAATGTGGCAATTCGAATTGCAGTGTGGGTGTTTTGTGAGTAGGACTGTCGCGCATCCGGTTGGGCGGGTCGGATATTTTACTCTACTCAATAAAAAAAAATCATTTTTCCCCCTTGTTTTGCAACTAATTTGTCTTATTCTCTGGGATGATAGGAGTTTTGGAATCTCAACTATTATCATCATTATTGTTATTATTATTTGCAAAGTATTGTTGTTGGTTCACACACATAGTGGACATCCTGTCATTCACCCACGTACATTGTATACCGGATAAATGTATTTATACACATGTACGATAATTCATGTCAATGACTTGTTGAGTATGCTTTTATATATTTTGTACACGAAGAATTTTTTTCTTCGCTTTTTTATCCAATATGCAAATGCACACAGACATACGCACGCTTGTCAGGGTTTTTTTTTATGAATGAGGAGTGTCTGTTGTGTTGATGCAAGGGAAGAAAAATATTTTATGATTTTTCGTTGGCAAATTGGAGGCAAATCGGGCGAAAGAGTTTTTTTGTAATAGCTGCGCGTAAAGTAGCACTTTTTCGCACTAATGTATTATGATACACGGGAAAATGAATAATTTTGTCTTGTATAATAATAATATACTATTGCAAGGATGAAACTTTTTTTTTCTTTTTTTTTTATTCAATTTTCATTTCAGGAAAATCATATCTACAATGAAAGTCTATTAAAATTATTCTATTTCCCTCATTTTTCGAGATATTTCATAAAAACTTGGATCAGAACTAAAGCTGGTTATCTCGTTTCACTATTTCATTTATTATTGTGTATATTTTAGAATTGAAGAGATTAAGCAATTTTTGTAATTACTTTTCTTGTAGCTCTAGTTTTTTTTCCAGGAAAGTTTTCTACGAAAATTTCTCTATCTTCCTTGCATCTCGAGGAATTGAAATCACTATCTCACCTAATCAATTTAACGTTGGAAAAACTTTCTACATTTCTCAAACAATAATAATAATGATGCAACAAAAAATATCTCTCTATTTACTAACACATCACGTCTATCAGTGCAATTGAATTTCCATCAGACAGCATAGTTGCACATATGCAACGAATGGGTCATTGCCATCGGATGTTTGATGACTGCAAGCAGCACGCGTTCTTGATACCGCCCAGTCACTTCCGTCGCATTTCACCTCGTCTCATTGGTGGCTGACAATGTGCGCTATTCCCTTTGAATGGAATCGTGAAAGAATGAAAGGTGGAGTGTAAGCGCCGCCGTTGAATAATGGTTCTCTTTTTTTTTTTTCATTTTTTAAAATTTATGGAGCCATAATCTACTTCAAACAACTCATGAAGCTACCTATTTAATTTACAGTAGTTCTATTGTATTGTCACATTCTTATGATATACTCAATTATCTTTTTCGTGAATTTCTTTGGGAGATAAGAGCTGCGAAGAGTTTTCATGGAATATTTCGAGGTATAGATAGAGAAAAAATTTTAATCACCTTTTTTGTAGAGAATTTCACGGGCTACAAAAAAGGCTTCATAACACATTCTCCTAAACCCAATATCTTCAGAGATATTCTAAAAATAATCTTCATGTTCCTCTAAAGCGAAAGAAGCCAGTAAAAAATTTGTCAAATTAAAAATAATGAAATTACTTGGTTCCATTATTACTTCACTGTCTGTTGATATTTTCGTTTAACCAGGTGCTCACACAGAAATAGTGTCAATGAAAGCAACGCAATAAAACATCCACTGACCTAAATCACTCGACAATCCAACTACTATAAATATTTCTTTTTCACCAATGAATAAATGCGGAAATCGTAAAATGAAGTCATTATGATGTATGCAGAATGAATGAATGGTTCATCATTCCTGATACTATCTACGTCAATTCATGGGTTAAGAGGTTTTCAAGGTTATCTCAAATTCAAAGTTTTTTGTAAACATTTTTTTTGGAGCGTTCATCTTTTTATCAAGAATAAATAAATCATAGGAAAACGATTGAATTTACGATGAATTTCACGAATTTTTCAGATGAAAAAAATTATAACTTATGATACGTTCAATAAAAGTCAATGCCGTATACGCAGATGAGTCATCACGGAAATGGATGAACTGAAATCCACGATTTTTCCAGTGATTAATTATGCAAACGCTATTATATGGGAACAAGTATTTTTATAGCGGAATTAAATTTTTTTACCTTTGAAAATAATTTGAAAAAAATAATCAGAGCCACAAATAAAGGCTCTCAAAAATCCCTCTGACTTTCTTCAATTCCGGAGAACTGATTTCAAATGCAACCAATTCTTTTACCGGTTTAGCTAATGAACAAAATAATTTTTTCCACACACTTCCATCCACGAAGAACGATATTAAATCAATAAAAAGAAAGTCAATAAATCTATCTATACTTCTCAACAGTCAATTTAGCAACGGACGTGAATTTCCTGTGTAAATATATTTCTTTAATTCTTGTCAAGCTCCAATAATTAAGATTTTGAAAGTTACAGTATTGAGAATTTTTTGCGCAATATGTGTTTACATAATATACATTTATCGTATCGGTAGGTATTTTCATGAGGAGAGAAAAGAGAGAGAGAGAGTGAAAGAGACTCATACAGCAGGATAGTAAGCGAAATAAAAAAAACATAAAATAAGAGGGAAAAAAAAGATGAATAAAGGAGGTGGATGAGGCGGAAGGTCTCAGTGACGTCGCATGGACACCGTGTGCAGAGGCAATATGATCCTTTTCGTTGAGGATCCGGCAATATAATCTTTGTCGTGAGCCTCCGCGTGTGGGAAGATCCCCAAGTTGCAACTCTGAATTTGTTTCTCTTCTCATTCACAATAATTCTTTTATTAAATTATTTCCACCAATTTTTTTAACCACAAGAAATACAAATATAATTAATTTAATTCGCGAAATGTTTTCTTGGATTTTGATGCTTGATACATGTTTTTTTTTTTATTCCGTTGAAGAAAAATATTTTTATTGTGTGTTTTTTTATCTGAGGGCCATTGACAGCTCTGAATAATCACAGTTTCATGACTGGGTGCATTCGAACAGAACAATTCCACGCCACGAGTTAAGGATAATAAAAGTTGACAGTCGACCTGACCAGTACTTGATTCGAGATAATTTATTATCGTGCCAGGTGTTCGATTGAATTATGGAAAGATTTAATATTTATTTAATGAGTTTCGGGGGAAGTGATCCTCGATTAGAATTACAAAAGAGGAAATTACGAATTATTTTGTATCTCTTTTAAATAATTCATAAAAACACATCTTGAAAAATTGGTAGAAAAACGAGATCTCCTTTGTTGAGAAGTTACATTCTGCATTTGTGAAAAAATTGCTCGGTAAACTTTTAGATAGATAAAATGTTTGTTTATTGATACTTCTATTTTTTAATTCTAATTTCTAGTCTTTCCGCGGCTATATTCTCCTTCGGGTGGATAATCCCAGTGTTCAATTATTGCCCTCATTGACTTTCGAATTCTTTCTGAATTGAGAATTATCTCAATTTTTCGATTTTGAGGGAAATTCGTGTCCCACTGACGGTATTACGCAATTTATAGAAAGTGATAATATCGAACGTCGTTCAACGTCGCACGCAGGTTCATGTTTCACCAACCGATGGCGCTGTGCTTAATAGAAAAACTAAGGTAGCATTCGGGACAGATATTCGCAAGTTCACCGCTGTTTGGTACCATATGAGATGGCGCTACTGACGAATTTCCAGTGCAAGTGAGAGCATGGAATTGGAGAGAGATATCAATCAGTTGAACACTATTTCAAATACTCATAGAATGCCTTAATTGACTGTTTTTAAAAAATAGTCTTGAAACAATCCATATTCCGCCTCGGATCAAGCCTTTTTTTCTGAGGCGATGAGTCATATTTTGATAACAGCTACAATATAATTTACGATTTGTTCTAAAACGAGACCCAAAGTGCGCTTGCGCGTACTCTAAAGTTTTGATAAGTTTTAATATTTCGTGCGCTAGCGAATTGCGAACGCGTCTTTGCTATCTGTATAGATATGAATGTTATCTATGAAACTGAATTTCTTATTTGAAAAAAACTCGACTAAAATTTTTATTTGTACATTTTCATAATTACCTGTGTTCTTAAATGTGAAGAAAACGTTTGAAACGTGATTGGTAAAGTGAATAATACCATGATGATTAATCTTCAAATGATTATTTTGCTGACGATCCATTGTAAGAACATTAAATTATTTATGACAGTGCATTCTATAGAATCAAAGCAAAATTCTAGGCTTCGTTTGTTGGTTCTACCCAGCATAAATTCCACGAATTAGTCTCCCAAAGAGGCAAATACCAGTCTCTACTGTGATTAGTTACTCACTTGCTTTGATTCCGTCATTTGACAGTTACTCAATGATAGAACTGTTAATTGAATAAATTATGCTTAACCAACACAAGTCTTGAAAGTACGAACTTCCAGACCCCGACTTGAAATTAGCATTTATTCTTTAGGCAGTATGGGTATTGGAATCATAACTGAAGAAGGTCAGTTCAAATCTGTTGTATCAATATGGCGTTATTTTGAACCTGTATGCAGTGGAGCTATAATCAGTGAATCTCATATTCTCACCGCATCTCACTGTGTGCTTGATGCTTCACCTATAGAATTGACAGTAGTTAGTGGAACAGTTCAATTGTCTAACACATCTCAACTTTTCTGCGTCCGTGAAATTAGGACTCATCGAAATTTTCGAAAATTCAAAATTCCTCCGAATTTAAACAATAGGTACTTCGATCACGACATAGCAATTCTAACGGCAAGTACTCGTCCTACTTTTATTCATGATAAAAAAAACGAATAAAAAATTGTAGTTATCAAATTAACAGCTAGCGTCGAAAATAGTATGGAGTCTACTTGTACAACCAGCGACGTTGACAGATGCTAATTTTTATGGCACGGGCTTCAGTTGTTTTTGCATGATACCCGGATGGGATAATCTGTATATGTACGGAAGACGTTTCCAGATTTTAAGACAGACTGCTGCGACATTTTTGCATGAAATAGAGTGTCATAGTGCCGGATTTTTACTTTTGGAAAACCAAAGATGTGTTGGCGATCTATTTGGCGGAACTGTTGCCAAACATGTAAGATAAATCAGCCGTGAAGTGGTGAATGTTTAGAATATCTCGAATACAATGAGGTGGAGGAAAATTTTCATTACTTGCTTCTTTGTAGTTCATGAAATTGACTACAAGGAAGATATCTTGAAAATTGTCTCTAAAACCTCTCGTTCAAAATATATTTTCCAGAAAAACTTAATTTACCGCTTTTTTGAGTATCATTTTTTTCAACCATTGAAATTAATTGTCTCTAAATTATTGTTGATATTAATTTTAGGGAGATAGTGGAACTCCAATGATTTGCCACGACAAAGTAGTTGGGATTATAATCGCCGGCTTAGGATATGAAAAAGGTCCAGTAGTGGTTCTTACTGTATTTCCGTATTTAGACTTTATTGGTGATGCTGTTAATGGTGTACCTCCATCTATTTAAGTGTAATTTTTTTTTAATACTCAGCAGTTAAATAACTATTTAAGTGCAAAAGAATACTGGAATTAACCAACTGAAATTATTTCTAATAAAAAATTGATTAAACTTTCTTCTATTTATTTTCCTCTGTATCATTAATTGATATCTACACACCTCCAACGGACGATCGTTTTTTGATGAATAAATGTACGAATTCTTGAGGTTTATTGCACCATAACCAGCAAAAATTATGAAGCTGAAAATTTCTGATGATAAACAAGGTCCTACTTGAGATCGTGGATCAAGTTATCAAGTGCCAGTTACAATTTAATTTGTACCGAAATGTCTGAATGCGAAGAATTCTACTCATCTTGTTTTATACAAATGACGTAAATAAGGTATTTTCGATATTGACGACTCTGTAATATAAGCTCAATGTTGGGCCAATGTCGGCCTGATATCAAATTTAGGTTTGACGTCAATAATAGCCCCATTAAGATCGTCTTTCCTTTTCCTGCCTCCGGTTCTCACTCTACTACTTGTTTGTGAGGTGAAACGCAAAGAATTGAGGTTTTTTCGATGAAAATTCACGTTTTGATGGATCGCAGAGTTCTACAAGGGTAGTCGTGTGTGTGCCCTAGTTCTTTGATAAAGGAGTATTTCACAAAAAAAATCAATCTCCCTGAAATTTCAAGTTATTCAACAGAAACTGATGATAAAATCACGAGGCCTAAATGCAATTGATTTAATTCATCAAATAAAAATATTGCCTGTCGGAGATTCGTTGAAATTCAATTTTTCTACTAGAAATATCGTGAAACTTTCATCTCTCATCCTCAATCTGCAACAATTGTGTTGGCTCCCTTCTTCAATCAGTTGTCTGATCCCTCTACATGCGAATCCTTCGTAGACAGTATATTGGTTCACGTAATTGCAATTCTTGTACTTTCGTATCACAAATAAACTCACCGAATCGAGTAGAATATCAGACATTTTACTCTTCTCATTTTCAAGAGAAGAAAATTGTTTTATATTATACGTCCTTGATCTTTATATGAAAAAATGAATGACAAATGACAATAAATTCGAAACACCTGGATGAAGCTTAAGTGGTTGTTGCCTGCGTACATGTACGATTGAATTTCATAGAACAGAATCCAGAAATGACAGTGAAATGATATTCATGAAGACTTTAAACTTCCACTTACTCTATGTCAAGTGATTGCTATTCATTACATTCCATTGCCTCACGTCCCAAGCAGAAATGTTTTACCCCTCGTTATCTCATGATTTACAACTGTGTTTTAGTGCTTTTAGTTCATACACATGGGTGCTGTCTTTAAAACACCGCAAAACATGTTAATAAAAGTATGAAAGAGAGTTTTTTTTGTTGCGGAATTTCATTTTCATTTCTGTTACGTGGCAGTTAGGATGAGTAAGCCACGGATAATGATGAGAATCAGTGAGGATCATTGGCCAAATGTTTTGCATAAATAGTCAACCGCTTAATTGTCAATAAATCTTCAAGTGTTTTAAAAAGTTTGTAATTGGGAAAATGAGGAGATTTTAAAGAGATATCTCATAATTATATTTTTAATTAATTTGAATAATTAATTAATTTTTGGATTTTTGAGAAATATCAAAAGAATATCGGAAAAATTTAGTAAAATTAGCAGAATATTTTCATCAATAAATAATTCCCCATAAATAAGAAATTTTAATATTTTTCTCTCTTCATTACGTCACTATTCGGTTGTATGGTTAGAATTTAAAAAATTGAGGCCTCTTTGGCGGAAATAGTCGTACAAGCATCTTTCAATGAAATTACGAGAAAATTCAAAGAAATTCTCTCTGAATCTGCACTACTAAATGTTATCACTCCTTAATTTCATCATTGATGCCCATCGAACCCATAGCGATGAGTAAATGAAACAAGGAAATCTGATAGCCTTGAATCAGTTTCGAACATTACATTTCATCAGAAACCTGAATACTTTTAATCACGGATAATGAGGAAATTGATTATCTCTAGGCTTAACCACTAACTCCACTGCATTTTTATGTGGTTTGAGTTATTATCTGTTCTTCCTCTATATTCCTGTCTATGTGTTATCTCATATTCTCATGACACTGCGGTTTTGGCGGATATCGCTAATTGGAAACACAAACACTCAATTTGCGGATTGTGTCGCGACACATTAATAATATATTCAATTTCAAAATTTACATTAAATAGTTGAAAACTCGAAATGCTACTATTCAATTCTTTGAGTACTCGGGTGCTAAAATGAAAGGAGTTAATATTAAACAGAAATCGATGTTTTAAAAATACTTCGACGTCTGAGAGAGATAAATAAATATTGTGGGAGATTTTTTTATGGGAAACGATTACAGTTATCGGAAAGTTTATCACTAAAATAGCCTCATCTCACGAATAAAACTGAGCTATCATGCAAAAGTGAAAGGGCTAATCATTTAAGGATTTTTCATCAATTTTTCATTCCCTTTGAAGTTTTTACGAAATTTTTTAAATTATTCAATGCATGATTTCAATATGAGCTTTCATTTAAAAGATTTTTTCTAAAATTTATCTTTAAATCAATGTAATAGTTTAATTATTTTAACTTTCCCATGGAAAACTCCATTTCCTAATTTGTAAACGATCCGTCTTTTTTTAATGTTTCAGGAAGAAATAGACGATATCATCGTTACCTCACCCCCATTGCCCTCGAATAAAGGACCCGAAAATGGTTTGGATAAAAAAATCGAAACAGCCCCAATGATACTACCTGATTCAACCAATGCAAGATCAGTATCAGTATCAACAAAAGGATCCCCTTTGCATTCCTTGAAATCTCCCGTTATCAAAGTTACCAATAAGTTGTCTCGCAATCATTCCACTCCCCTCCAAATCACATCATTGTTACCCAAACCCAAACAATGCTACGTCACTGATTCTCCAGTAATCAAATATCAAGATCTTTTAAATGAATTTGGAATAGCCGATAGTTCCAAAAATTCTAGAGATTCGCACGTAATTCAATCCACTGATCCATCATTATTGATATCAGATTATTCCGAACCACATGACATGATTACATCGACAGATCGTGTGAAAGAATCTCAACGAACGAGTTCGAGTTTACCAGAGTGTTTAAACGAAAGGATAAAGAAAGATAATTACGATGGTATGAGCTCTGATTATGATGAACCAATTTGTAATGACGTAAATAGTTCTAGTCTACCAATCGACCTCGAGTGCTCATCACAAAGACATAATAATTCTACCGTAATCAATAATTTGGCAATTAATAGTAAACCAAAGAATTTAGGATTAAGTTACAGATTTAATGATGATATAAAGAATTTAAATGCCAAATTACCACCGAGACAATCGAATGATTATCGAGAACGTAGGAAAAATATTCCTCTTAGTCCAATGAGTCTGAAAAAACGAAGTGGAAAATTCCAAAAAATATTTGGTAATACAGGAGCTGCCGAATCAAATTTAGAACACACAAGTTCACTTTCTAATGATGAAGATCTGATAATGTGTTTCAATGCAACGAAATCAGCACCAGTAACGCCAACGGATGAAAAAAAACCATTGTTTTCGAAATTATTGGGTAAAAATCAGTCGCCAATTTATCAGGATACTCGACAAAAAGCAGAACTCATTAGAGTTTCCTCGCTTCCTGAGGATGGTATTATGTTCAATATAACTACTGAACAATCAAATTCTGAGAATAATATTAACTCATCCATGACGAAAAAACGGTCACTGTCACCGCTCACATTGAGATCTGACGTTGTAGCCAAAAGATTGTCAGAATCTGACAAAGATGTGAGCCGAGTCAGTCCAGTGAAAATCGAAACGAATTCAGAAATTATCAAACGAAATGAATCTATCATTAATAATTCTAATGTCGAGAGTAGCGAGACAAAAAAGATGGAACCAGAAAGTGAAAAAATAATTGCAGATGGAGGGAGTTCGTGTTCTGCATCGGTAAGTTCCTTATATTATCTGTAATACCAAAAAAAAATCTGATTGAGCAGTTTAACATACTTGTTGAGCAATTGAAATCGAAATTAAATCTGAATTGTTGCATCGGGAAACTTTTTTGTCGATTTCTTTCTGAAAATTGACTAGAAATCGTAAAGAAAAACAAACTTTTCAGGTCTCACTTGTCTGTTTGTTCAAGAATCATTTTATTTTATTAACACTCCGCATTTGCATGAAAAGATTCGCAATTCACGTGAAAAAAATCTGTCAGTTGAATGCTGCTGAGTTTTCGCCGCTCTTTGATACAATTTTATTCAGGAAATTGTAGAAAGCGCGGCGTACCGCAACCAACATACAGATAATCATAATTTTTTAAATCAAAATTTTTGTAATTATCAACTAGATTTGTATTCTTAATTTTTCAGCTAACTGTATCACTGACAGCTTTATTATCGCGTATTCGTAACGGTACAGGATCCTGCTATCCTGCTAGTCCACAAATTGAGTCATTTACTTGTTCAGATATGGCTACTCAAACTTCACCAGCAATTTCACGGAGTTCAAGCTTCACGTGGGTCAGTGACTGCGAGTCTCCTCGAGGTATTATTACATAATCTTGTTAGTCATTTATCACATGAATATGCTCACAGCATTTTTTTTCAATTATCGGAATTTTTTCCGTTTGTATAGGTTATGTTGGAAAAATAATGATGTTGGTCAGACGATAATTGCAAGTGATATGATTAATGATTTGAGATGAGAAAATTTCAGATGAGGAAGTTGCATGATCTTAAATAGGAAACTTGTACATTTCCATTTATGGTTTGTGCTTAGAAAGTCGCCAATAACATTTTATTATCACTTAAAAATGTCTGTTTTAATCATAATTGAATATCAAAAAGGGAATACTGTACGACCTCGCTATTTGCAAATTTAAAAAATCGACTACGTCCCATTTTTTTCAGAGTGATGCAACGAGGAACGGAAACGCAATGTGACGTAACACCTAATCTCGTTTTTTCGATTATATTCTTATAACTAGAGCAAAACAAATACGATATCCACTGTTGCATCACTCTAATTGCTAAATGGATAGATATTGAATACAAATTTCACTTACTCCACAGAATCACACCTCGACATACAATCCTTACAAGACGAGAGTGTATTAGATCCAACATCAAGGCAAGATACTGTAGACGATGATAATAGATCATCGTCCTCCTCCCAAGATTTACTACAGAGTATGGATGAAATATCATCCGGTAGTATTTCACCGGATACAACTGATGGCACATCACCACTGGAGAGTGGAATTGGAACGGCAAGCCCACCAAGGAGTACAGATCGACGAATAATCAACCGTAAGTTGATTACTCATTAAAGCCATCCCACTGAATGTAGTTAATAAATATGTTCTCTCTATCCATTTCTAAATGAATCCATCAATTTTCTTCACAGCGTCGACTAGCAATAAAAGCCACAGGAAAGAGACATGGGAGAGGATACGAAGGAGACCATCCAAATTAAATTCACGATACGATAAATCACGCTCTGGCGACGTTTGGGTGAAGAGAGAGAGCGTACATACGCAGACAAATGAAATTATTGAACAAGTTTTTCAAGAAAATGGAGATAGCAGCAGTCAAGATGATACATTACCCAGGACTAAGTCATCTAGATCAAATACTATGCAACTTGGTAAGTGAATAGTTTGAAAAATCATAATGGGTTATTTAGGAGTTAATTTATGCGGGATAAAGGTGGATTATTTGTTGCGGCCGATGTAGTGACGCTTAATGAATTTACGAATATTTCGTAAACTAAGAGCGAGAGGATTTTCTCTTATGACTGCTTTTCTAGCTCTCATTTTTTTTAACAAAAAAGAAAGGATTGTTTTCTCGCATTTTTGCAAAAAAAAATTATCAACTCGAACAGGTTGTATTATGCTCTCCTATAAACCAGTGCAGTGCCTCGAAATGCGTGACGATTTATTACATGTCATATATATATGAGAAAAAAAATAATTGAAAGTTCCTTTCAATTGAATTTAGGAAAAAAATCAGGATAATAATTCAAAATAAAATTATAACGACATTGTAAATCGTCACAATGGCTATTCTTTCTCACAAATGATATATAATTTATTCTTCTATTTTCTTGTCAGGTTTAACAATGGCGACCAGTAGTTCTTTAAGTTCTGGTGAAATGCTTGAAGCATTACCACGTGTTGTATCATCACCTTCAGCTGCTAGTTTACAACTGAAACACGAACCGCTTACTATGGAATTGAGTGGAAAGAGTAATAGTGCACCTTTGTTGGAGAATAATGAGAGAGTAACGGAAAATGAGACAAAGCAGGTGAGAATTGTTTGACTTACTATTTTTTGGGGTAATTTTCCATGTCCGAAGTGAATACACTAGTGGAAAACTATTGAGATAATTTAATAATTCATAAATCGTTGAAAATTTGATGATAACTTTGAGGTACCTTCAGGCATCAATATCTGAGTTCTAATGCACTAGCTTATTCTCAGTGTAATAGTCAGTTGCTCATTAATATTAAAGAACCATTAACTATGGAAAAATTTATGGATTGAGATATTGATGGAAAATAATTAAAAAAAATCAAAGTATAGATTCAATACTGATGAGATGCTTTCCAGAATAATAAATAAGCGTGTATGACCATTTGGTACTTAGATTAGCAAACTCAGATATTTCCTCAAGTCCATGCGTACCTAACTTATCAA